>JAKUCM010005625.1:0-61666 GCA_023374145.1 Lepidium sativum
GAATCAAGTGAGATCATGTGTGAACGTAATTGAACCTTAAGACTTGTATTCTCTCTTGACCTTAGATTCAAATCAGATGAGACGGCTATGAATATGAATGATCAATTAATTGTGTTAGGTTTTATGAAACCAAAGATTCCCATATTCATCGCTATTTCCTTCATTTTTATTAAAAGAGGAAGATTATTTTCAACTCAATGGGAGATTTCTTAGAGGGAAAGAGAAGAAAACATGTTTTATTGTGCAGACAAATTGGAATTAGAGTCTCACGCCCAATATTTGATTATTAATTTCTCATGTGAATGATGCTTTTTGCTAACTTCTTCTTTGGAATTTGATTCCCAACCAAAAAAGAGAAAGTAAATAAAATATTAGCAACGGTCACAAGCGATTCCAAATACTAGGAGGGGCCTCATTGACGCTTTTAACTACAACGTTCTTCTCACGCAGCCCCACTAACACTCCATTACCTCATCACTTCTACTCTTATTAGCTATTCTTTTCGGCCAAACCACCAATATTGGTAAACTTTTTGTGACTTTTAGAAACTACTAGGAGATTGACCGGACTACCCCGGTTTTTGGTTTAGAAACATTTATGTATAGTTTAATTGTTGGGTAACTTATCAAATTTTGTGATTTGTGTTGTATTTCTGGAATGAAAGGTATGTGAATCAGAAATGAATAATTTTTTTATTATTTGGAATGGTAAAATTAAAGATATATTGCCCTACATATTGGAGAATTGTTATTTGCGTTAAGCCAACTTATTAAACTGATTGAACGAAGAAGAAGGTTCAGTTACAGGTAATTAGAGGATTTTGATTTATGAATGACAAAATCTAGATATATAATCCACGGTTTAATATTAGTATTTTTTCCAAACATATAATAACTAAATTATACTATATAAGCTAATTAATTATATAATATATTATGAAAATTGTTTATTCTAAAGAAATTTTATTTTAAAGAAACGTATTTAAGTTTTTTCTTTGACTCGGTTCATATTTACTTTAGGTTTTTCAAATATGTAAAAAAAAAAAAGATAAATATAGTTCATCTTACCTTACAATAAATTTTTTTGTTTCCTGTAATCTCTTTAACACATTATCTACACCTTGGATTAATGAAGGTTTGTGTCATGATATATCCAATAAACTTTGGATAACTTTATTAACGTAATGCGTATTTAACAAAACACAATATTTGGATAGTAATTAATATTTAGTGGAAGTAATTTTATAGAAAGATGATCTCGTATTAGTGCAACGTTAAACCAAAAAGGAGAAATAAGATGGAACTTGTGAATAGTATGGAGGGACACGAAATTGACAAAACTTGTAACAGTGAGAATGATTTTAAATTAAATAAAAGAAACAACTTGTAATGTGAGGTGAATAAGATGGTTTAGTTGTCTAGACGGGGGCGCTTCTCGTTCTTCACGTCTTCATCGGATATTTTGTTTGAATGTGTATTCCGAGCCTTGGAAAAAATTGCACAGTCAGCAGATATGAGGTTGTCGACTCTGATAAATTTAATATAAATAATCTAGAATGTTAAATATAACGAAAACTATGTTTAACTAAATAGTTTAAAAACATTGTATAAACATGGAATATTATTGTCCACCTGGACTTAGGTTTAATCCTATAAACTATAAGAAAAACCTATAAATCATATAAAATGTAAATGATATAATCTATACAATATTATTATGGACTATTATAAAATTAATTAATTGTAAAGATCTAAATTTTATATCTGAAAATCATTAGTGGTTTCCATTAATGAATTTGATTAGAATTTGTTAGGATTTTATAATACTATTTGTTATCATATCTTATTATTAAAGTTACTTTTTGTAATTGCATACTCTTTTAATATAATAGGCGAAAGTTTTTGGGAAAGTAATATCCAATGAATTTCCAAAGTTTAGTGAGAATTAATAAATCATTTATGGGATGTATTGGATAAGGTTTAAGTATTTTGGTGGATTTTGGAATTGATGGGTTAGTAAATTTCAAAGGTTTTTTTTTCCTCCTCTTCATTTCAAAAGTGTTCTAATACCATAAGAATTTTAGATTTTTTAAGTTGTAAAAGTGTTGGTTTAATATAAAATAAAACGTGTAATTAAGATCTAGAGTAGTTTCAAATATCTTCATCAAATATTATCTTTTGTTAACAGTAATATCAAAAAAGTTTGATATATTATTCAAATCCTATAAAACTCCAAATAATATTTAGAAGAAATAGATTTCAATGTACCTTGGAGTCCAATAGGAGGAGTTCCATGCCCATTAGAATATTACTCTTTTTGAAATTCCTAGCTTCCCAATGATGCACGAGTCGTGCAATGACATCTTCACTGCAGAATTGGCCGTCTATTTCATCAAGCATATCAAAAGTGAATGATTTGGAAGAGGGGATGGTAATTTGAGGTGTCATCTTTTGGTAAGTGGAGATGGAGACATTAATATGGTGGTTTGTTATCTCTCGAATAGTTTGAGAAGCTGAAGCGAGGGACTAATATTTATATATAAAATTGTAAATTTAATGTGAGATCGTGGGCTCTGGTGAGTAAATTACAAAGTGGGGGGGGGGGGGGAATTTAATGTAACGTTTAAGCAAGTTATATGTTGTGATTAGGGGGGAATATGACTCAACAAGTTATATTGAAAACGTTACTAAACATTAGTAATATACTATGCAAAGAGACATACGATATATTACACATATACTTCTAATCAATAGCATAACCATAAGATTATTTAACCTGAATGACACATGACTATTCATTTATATTACACATGAATCATATATAAAATAGACATTCTATATATTGGGATTTATATCAAATATTTTATATATTGATATTTTAGATTAAATTGTCACGTCACTCTAAACGACTATCATTGCTTGCTTCGCTAGAATCACTTGTTTCTATTGTTATATATTGATCAAAACAGAAATAAATGTCTCCCACTTAGTAGGGTAAGTGGAGTCTTTACTTTGGTTAGTCATTAATTAGCTGCTTGTGGTTTCATGTTTCTTTATTTACTTTCTTTCTGAAATCTTTGTATATAAAATATAATAAAAACGAATAAAATGTTTTATATAACATATTTGAGTTTTATAATAATTAGAGATTGTGTCGTTTCTAAACCGGACCGGGAAGTTCTCGGTCACGTAAAATCGAGTTGTAAAAAAGTTTCAAATGTAACTTAATTTAATGTGAGAATTTTGAATGTCCATATTACAATAAGTAATATGATTAAACAAATAATTGTTTTTTTTAAAAAAAAATATTTCTAAAACATCAGATGATGTGGCAACAATATAAGAGTTTGAGAAAGATGAGTTGGATGGCTTAAAAGGTCTTAAAACCTTCTAGTAAAATATAGATTCACTTTAACTCAATTTATTACGTTTCAAATTATGGTTGTTACATCTTTTAAATTTCTGATAAAATTATAAATGACAAGAAAATTGTTTTTTAAGTTTCCGTTTTAACATGTGACACCAAATTTTTCTCAATCTAATAGTTAAGATAATTTAACTAATAATTTTGGTAAATATGGTTTTAATCATCCTCATCCAAATTGAACTTGGCTATATGAAAACGTCTTATATTAATTCTTGTATATAGTTGTTATCAAATAAAAGAATAATGAATTGGATGATCTTGTGTGCTTTAGTATGGCAGAAAGACGGCCGCAGTCAAGAATCCACTTACCTACCTTATCCTCTTCCATTTTCATTTCTGTTCAATATGTATCTCGAACAAAAATTTCAAGTTTAATTAGTTTAATTTCAGATATAAAGTAATAATTTAAAGATATTTCACATCATTTTTTTTTCCAACATAATTCATTAAATTAAATGATTAAGCCAAGATCCAAAATCCAAAATCCACAAAAGTCTGATTTCTAAAAAGCATTGTAACACTCCGGACTAGAAAAATTAGTTTTGTGACTCCATGAACGTATAATCAAAGAAAGAAAAAGTAAGCCAAAAAGACTGCAGAGTCAGTCGAATTCTTCCAGGAACTGAGCAAAGACTTGCCATCCATCAAGGTATTTGATCATTTTCAGCACATCTGAGCAATCCACCGCAAAGGAAACTTCAGAGAATTGGAAGGCGAGGAGAGATCATCGCCTACAAAAGAGCTTCAAACTCCGAATGTAGAGACAACAAACTTCGCGGGGTTGATCAAGCTCCTAGACTTGCACCAAAGGCTCCAAACCTAGCATCTACGGGAGAGTTAGAGAAGCAAAACCATCCAAGCCCAGAGAACACTATATATTCCTTCTAAGCAGCATCCACAAAGCACATGTAACTTGTGAACTTTAGGGTACCCACCAAAGGCATATATAACACCTCCAGCTCCTAAGAGACAGACTAAGTACTAGAATATCCCGCTCAAAGCACCCTTTGGATTTGAAAGCTTCCAGGCAACAACTTCTTCTTCATCATGTCTAATAAGATCTCATGATTCCTAGTCGACATTCGAGAATAATTTGTCATTTATGGCTTTGCAAATAAACCATACAACACAAGGAAAACTATGCCTATCAGCGTCGGGGTCAATCTCCCAGAAGAGGTAATCAAAATTAGCGTAGATATAACACATGATTTACCGTCTTAGCACATGACCCACAATGGGAACATGTCACATCACAATTAATACCTCGTCATGAAAAATTAGGACCCACTGCGATGTGACTAGATAAAGCCTGCCACATAATATATCATAGCTTAAGCAGACAAGGAACCTTTCATTCTTGGCTATACAACACAGATAAATTAGAGCAAAAAGAAACAAAACTATGTGAAGAAAGATTACTCTTCACCTAATATCCAAATTTGACCTTATATTTGCCAAACCGTGTAACATGCCAACCTAGCCAACCAGGTCTCATCCTTTGAGACAGATACCAAGGATCAAAAGAGCATTATGCGGTTCCATCAACTGCTTACCAAAGCTGCCCGCCAACTCTTATATACTGGGTCAATAAGATGATCAACAGTGAGATTCAGATAATATATCGCCCCTGGTCCCAACGACCAGAGGGACAACATCTGGTATCCAAAAATAATGTCATACTGATATCATTAAGTCGTCCCCTACACACTTTATCAAGCCATTAGAGACCAAAACCCTAGCATAAATAATATTCCACCAACCATATGACGACGAAAAGGTACGACGTGGATATGAAGGACAAGAATTCCAAAGGTAGCGCCCACGAAAAACCTTTGAAAACAAAGAAGTCAGTCAATCAAGTAGACGTCATAACTGCTTAGTAAGAAGGGCGAAATCACGTAAATTTTCAATCGCCGAAGTAATTTCTGAGAAAGACTCTTAGGAAAACAGAAACAGGACATAATAAAGGATGGCAGCACATACAAGCTAATTTAATCAAAACATCTTTTCCCCCTTTCGAGAGAAATCTAGATGACCTAGAACTGATACGATCCATAACCTTATCATGCACAAAAGCAAAGACCTTAACCCTAGACCCTTCTAATCCTTCCAGAAGCTCTATGTAAGTGCCCATTCCTGAATATTAGATATTCCCAAAATATCTTGAACAACCCCTGTAGTCATCACTTCCACCTAATCGTCGAACGGAATAAATGATTTATCAAAATTTATTAGTTAACCAGAAAAACGCTCATAGTCCTACAATATTTCAAAGATGACCTTAGACTTCCCCGATTGGCCTTACAAAAAAATAAATTGTCATCAACAAAAAACAAAAGTGAAACTGAAGCGCTATGACGTGCGATTACAATACTTGGAATCTGTCGTTGTTCCTCCGCCTGCCAAAGTTTCAAGATTAAAACCTCGACACAAAGAAGAAAAAGACAAGGCAAGAAAATATCACATTGACGCAGACCCCATTGTGGCCAAACTCTCCCGTGATGACTCCCATTGATTGGAATCGAATATCTGACCGATCAGATACTATACATTATGCAAGAAACCCATTGCTCCTAAAAGCCAAGCCGAAGTAACAACTTTTCCATAAAATTCCACTATAATATATCATATGTTTTACTCATATTTGTTTTTACTGCTATAAATTTACCCATAACTACCTTATTTGTTTGCAAAACATGAAACATCTCTGAGCAATAAGGATGTTATCCTAAATAAGACGTCCTGAAACAAATGAAGATTACGTCTCAAAAATTAAGGATGGGAGGATCTTCTTCAACCATAAACAAAAAACCTCTAAAGTAATCTTGTATCCTACATTGTATAAACTAATAAGCATAAACTTAGAAACACTGGTTCCTGCTGATCTTCAGACCATACACGTATTAGTAGTGTTTAAATGAGAATCAAACTCCCCAGAAACAATGAAGTCATTCACCAAACGAACCAAATCATCTTTAATATCAGGCCATGAGTTTTGGAAGAAAAACACCGTCATCCCATCTCGACTAGGAGCCTTACCCAGGTCCATGAGAAATAAAGCATGCCGCACCTCTTTCTTAGAGGCTGGTGATAACAACATATGATTTCAGAGGCAAAATCTGTCACATCTTGAGAGGTAAATAAACCCATAAAATAATCTGTGGACGAATCTCAAAAACTTGTAATATTATTCTTTGCACACCGTTATTTAGTTTGAGCATGAAAAAGTTTTCTATTGCGGTCCCCTTTCTGCAACCAATGATGCCTACTCTTTTGTTTCCAAAATAGTTCTTCATCAGTATAAGCATTCCTCAGAGCCTCCATATTTGTCGAAAATCCGATGAAGAGCTAGAATTATCATTCTTCAAACACTCTAACGTGACCTTACAATCCTTAATATGTATCAGACATGAGGATATTTTGCAGGATCTCCACCTTGAAATTTCCCTTCGACAATTCGCAATTTTGTCAAAGACCTTACAACATCACAACCTAGAATAATGATACTAGCTACGAGTGATATGATCGTTAAGACCTAGTTTCCTAAGCCACCGCTTATAAAAGATAAACCCAAGGCATCGAGAAGCATTCACTCCTTTGGAAGAAATAAGGATATGTCGATGATCCGAACTAATCATCTTCAAATAACACCTAGTTGATTTTGGAAAAACTGAATGCCAATCTGAGTTCCCAAAAGCCTTATCTCATTTACATCAAAGAGACCAAATTGAATCCTACGCCAAGACCAGAAATTACCTATGCAGGAAAACTCAATCAAACCACAAATTTGAATCATATCAGTAAAGGGGACAAAAGAAATTAAACTCGTGACACATCCAACAAATTTTTCTTAATTAGCAGATAATTTATTAAAATCACCTTCAATAAGCCAAGGAGAATCATGAAATAAACTAAAACGAATTAGTTTTTCCCAGATAGCCCCTCATAATTGCTGAACCTGTTAATCGTATATAAAAGTAATAAAAAATTTCCTAGCAATCTCAATCGAAATGTCAATTATATTTTTATTTTTAAACTGAAAATCAACCAAAAAATGCTTAGAGAAAATTAAAGCAAGACCGCCACTGGTCCCACTAGGCTCAACCGAAATAAAATATCATAACCCAAATTTGAAACTAAATTCTCCAAATACCTATCACATTTTCTAGCTCACTCAAGAAAATAAAATCAGGCTTATTCCTAGACATTATGTCTCTTAAAAAACAAACAGAAGATGAACCACCTATGCCCTAAGAATTCCAACATATATACTTATTCATAAAAATATAAGAAAAATTAAGTTGTAGGAGAAACACCCTCTTCTCCACCACACTTAGTCACTACCCTTCTTTTCCCCTAACTCCCTTGCGTTTATGTGAAATAAACCCTTCCTAGTACTCGTTCCCATCAAAGAGACTGAACTTTTAGTGATCTTCTTTCTTAAACCACGACCACCCTTAGACACCGACTTCACATTTTCAGAAACAGAGGCCATAAGCACATCTTGGGAAGAAGAGTTAATTTCCCCCTCTTTTTCTCAAAAGCAGCTTATGATCCAAATTGATATTCAGTCCCAAGAGAGTCGTCATCATTCCCTTCAACAGCTGTCATGAGATTGTGCATCTTGCTAAAAATAAGACCAAAATCCAAGTTCATTCCCACGGAATCTGGAACTTCCTTAACATTCGCAGCAGCCTAAAAAAAAAGATAACATCGAGACTTAGAATATGATACACTTGGGTTAGCTAAAAAACGGTAGACAAACCGCCAATAGCCTGCAGCAATGGCTAAAATGGAGAACCCGGAGCTCCTAACCAATCAATAGCAAGGGATATATGATCAACAACAACACCAAGTTCAGCTACATAAGCATTAGCCACCTTCTTTCTCTTTGAAAATCTCGTACCTACAACCAAAGAAGCACATGAACCACACCCATTTGAACACTGGTAAGAGAAAAGACGTCGCAAGAAAGGCATGGAGGCTGCCTATTAACACCTACGTCGGCATGAGAATGACAATCTCCAAGCCACCTAGAGCGATCAACCACCTGACAATCACGTTTGGGACCCGAAGTAACACTTTTATAGCTGAGAACATTTTCATCCGCAGTAGGTTTGGAGGAAAAAATCTCCACCTTATTCTCCTTCTCCAAGGAAAGAGGAATGTGAACTGACGTGTGACATAAGCTAGAACACAAGCGACAATAACCAATGAGTCGACCATACTTAAACCCAATTTTGACAAATTCACTTTTTCGAAATTCAATTGTTTTCTAAATAATCAGAGGCTTTAGACCATCAATCTCCACCTTGACTCTTCCAAACTCCATATCAATCTCCAAGACAGAATCCAAAGCTTATCTAATGGCTTGAAAAGCAATCGGAGCACGAAACTGACCAGGAAGAACAAGGATTCTAATCTAGAACACGATCGAGGATGGAAAATTGGAACCCACCACATGTTGCCAACAGACCAGAGTAACCATGTAGTAATCAAAATGAAAAGGTTGAAGCTGCAATAACTCTTCAATGTCCTCCTCGTTGTCAAAATAAAACTAGAATTTTACAAAGCCTATATCCAATCCATGAACCCGATTCTCCATTCTCTAAATCTTAGCATACCTCAACAACTTGGATGCCACAATCTTATCAAATCAAAATTATCAAAGAAGGGAACCCATATTGGAAACAGAGAGGATGTTAAACCCAACTAAGCCATTGAAGAAGTAAACTCCAAATCGAAGAATCAAGAGAGGAAGCAAGACCCAAGATAGAAAATAAAAAGAAAAATATTGAATAGTGAAAGATACGTACCATAAAAGCGTTAAGTGATCTCTATATAAATAAAGAGATCCAAAGCCCTTGTCGTGCTATATCTGTGGAAGTGGAAATTTGAAACCAAACAAAGAGTTATAATCAAATTTTGAAATTCAAAAACTCTAAGTACTCGGAGCTAAAAAACCCATACAAAAATTAAGGAAAACCAAGTAGTAACATCCAATAGAGGAATCATGTGAACAAAAGAATTAGAAGATCCAATCATCAGAGACCATGAGCTAACCCAAGCACCATTAGATTCTATATCCCCAACAAAGAGAAACAAAGAATCCGAAGAAACCCAAAACCTAGAAGAGCCGACACATATCCCATCAAGAGAAAAGCGAAGAAGAGGAAAATAAGCCATACATATCCGAGATGACAAGCGCCGATGGTGAGCCAAAAATCACATCTTCGAAAGATAATGGTTTTACAATTAATAAACCATTATCATTAAAAGCCTTAAAAAGAAGTTTTAACATATATTTCACATAAAAAAAAATTTCAACGACATTTTTATTAATTTAAAACCACAAATTGGGGCACATCAATCATAGCCAAGCGAAACTCTTGAACAACGTGTTAGGACATCCACTTTAAGATTCAAAAAACGTGGTATAATCGATATCGAAAATATAGAGAAGATATTACCCAACCGCATATATTCCTCTTTATATGGAAGAAACGCTGGCAACTCCTCTGGGCAATTAATAATCTGCAGCACTGTCTCGCAATCTGTCAATACTTCCACCTCTGTGACTTGTAATGCTAGTAGACTCTCCATTGCCCATAACACTGCTTCCACCTCCACATGAAGGGCATGAAGGCTTTGGTGAATTCCTCTGGCGCCCAGACACTCTCATCCCACTAAACGTGGAAAGCATAACCAACCCAGCCCCGTAAGATGGTCGGTATCCTTCCAGGAAGCGTCCACATAGCACTTGTAGCTTGCGAAACTAAGATTACTTGTGGCGGGGAAAGCTAATGACGACTTACTTTCGTCTAAGTGACCGGCAAATGGTCGTCTGACTTCCTTAGATACAAAATGTGCCTTAGTCCATTCGTTATGATCTAGAATAATGTTCAGTAAAATCTTGCTAGGGTCAGTATCTTGACTCGCAAAACAATAAGTATTTTGAGATTTTCAGATGTGCCATAAAATCTACGGGAACATGGAAGAATTAGCATTATCCGGTAAACGTCATAACAAATAGTCCAGGTTATACCAGATAGATTTTCCCGGAAAAATATCCGGCGCAGATAGAATACAGGATAATGCCAAAACTTGTAGGGCTGAGGGACAAAGAAAGAGGACATGATTAATTGTCTCTTGATCCTCATTACAGCATGTACAGTGGATGTCACACTTTAGCCCTCTTTGAACTAAATTATGATTAACCGTAATACAACCTCATAAAGATTTCCAAATAAAATGTTTGATTTTGTTTGGACAATCCAACTTCCAGATTTTATTATACAAAACTTTAAACGTAGGACCTGACTGACTCTTCTTTAATTGAGTTAAGGTTTCTGTTAATCGATATCCAGATTTGACCGAATAACGCCCTGTCCTATTAAATTGCCAACCCCAGTAATCCGGTTTCTGCCTACGCGGGATTGGGATGGCCAATATTAATCTAGCATCCTCCTGGTCAAAATACTGTTGAACTAACACTTCTTTCCATTTTCCCGCCCTCTGATCAATAAATTGATCAAGAGTAAGATCTGGGAACAAGATCAGATTAGATCCATTAGCCAGTTGTGAAACAAATTCTGGAATCCATGGATTCTTCCAAACCCTAATGGTCTTACCATCTCCAATTTTCTTAATACTACCCGAAATTATTAATGAACGAGCTGAGTAAAGACTCCGCCAACCATAAATATCTACCTTTATTGGAGCCTGTAATGGACACTGATCCTTAAAATATCTACCTTTCAGCAGTCTCGCCATCAGCAAATGTGAATACTCTATTAGGCGCCAGAACTGTTTAGCCAATAGTGATGTGTTCAAATCCTCCAAATTTCTAAAACCAAGTCATCCCTATGACTTTGGTTTACATAAATCGTCCCATCTTTTTCAGTGCATCCCTCTAGATGTTCCCGAATTTGCCCACCAAAAATCGGCTATAGCTGCTATCAACTTCGTGATAACCACTTTAGGCAATCGATAACAAGATATAACATAAGTCGGTAATGATGTTAGAACCGATTTAATGAAGACCTCTTTCCATATCAAACCATGTAAAGATACATTTATCAATAAAATACATAAAAGATAAAATTGTGTGAAATGTCAATTTTATTTTTATAAATTGTCTAAAATGTCAAGATAATGTTGTTTTTTTTACAACGAAATAATGTTTTTTTCATTCATTTTCCTTTCATTTATCTCTCATCTATTTTAAAGTCTTTACATTACTATATTAGTTCAAATGTTTTTAGGGAAACTTATGTTTTTAATATTTTTTTTATGTTATTGATACTATTATACCAAGGATAAAATTTATTGTAAATAGAAAAATTCATTGTTACGTGAACAATTTTTTTTTTTTTGAATAGATGAAATATGTAATTTTTTTCTCAAAAGCAACTTATGATCTAGATTGACATTCAGTCCCGAGAGAGTCGTCATCATTCCCTTCAATAGCTGCCATGAGTCATGCATCTAGCCGACAATAAGACCAGAATCCAAGTCTATTCCCACAGAATATGGAACTTCCCTAACAGCTGCAACAACCTCAGGAAAAGACGGTAGACAAACCGCCAATAGCCTGCAGCAATGGCCGAACTGGAGAACCCGGAGCTCTTGATCAATCAATAGCAAGGGACATAAGATCAAAAGCAACACCAAGTTTAGCTACAGACACACTAGCTACTTCCTTTATCTTTGGAAAAGTCGTACCTACAGTCAGAGAAGCACCTGAACCACATTCATTAGGACGCTGGTAAAAGAAAAGACGTCACAAGAAAGGCCTAGAAGGCTGCCTATTAACACCTATGCCGACATGAAGCTGATGATTCCAACCCGCGTAGAGCGATCAACCACCTAACTATTACTTTTTGGACACAGAGTAGCACTTTTATATATGAAAACATTGTCATCCGCAGTAGGTTTGGAGGAAAAAGTCTCCACCTTAGAGCATTTCCAAAGGTCAAGATACTCTTAAGAGTTTCTAAGCAATTAAATACTAATATTATTTTGTTATAATTTAACTTTTATTTAGATTTTAATTTTTTTAAAAGTTATGTTCAAATTGAACATGTGGCAAAATGAAAACCATGGCTTCTTATTTCTCTTGTTTAAGAACTCCATTATATTCTTTTTCTTGTTTTTGTAAACTTTTTCACTTTTTTAATATTAACCATTGTTGGAGATGGTCTTATTCTCCTTATCTGCAGTATATACTTCTATTTTCAATATATTGATAACAAATTTCTGTTGACATATAAAATTCATTTATTAATATTTAATATAAATATTCTAGTGGTTAAAATACTCTAACAACTTATATATTTTGAGTTCGACGCTATTTTTCTATATGCAATAACTAATAACTTAGTTTAAAAATTAAGTAAAGTTATGGAACATATATTCTTGATCTAATTATCGAAAAATATAAATATATTAGAAAACTAAAAAATGAATTTGAGAAAATGAAGAGAAAGTTGATAGGATATTGTGAAAGATAAATACAATCTAAAAAGCTCTTGACTTTTTAACCTAGAGATCTATGCCGCGACATTCAGCTCAGGGCCAGTGATCATTATACTTATGCTTCGACGTCAGCTCCATCACAATCTACTTTTCGTTTCTTTGTTGCAATTTTTAGTCAAGGTTGAAGGAAGAAGCTTCAAATTGGAAAACATAGAGGTTGGCTTTCTTACAGATTTGGTGGTCGGGCTTCTTCTGTGGGATTCTCTCACCGTTTCGGGTTCTTTAGAAGGAGGGAGTCGTCTAATTGTCTTGATTTGCTTAGGATCACCGTTTGAAGGTGAGGTCGGTCGGGATGTTATCTTTGTTTCGCTTTGCGGATATTGAGCTTCACCGAATCTGGTCAAAAGCTTTGCCGTGAGTCCTCTGTACCCTTGCCGTCACTCCCTAAGGCTTCTCAAATCTACCATTCTCTTCCTTTTACACTTGTTTTCTCTTCCGGTTTAGGTCCATTTTCCTTCCCGCTGTTGGTTAGATTTAGTCACATGCTGCTTTAATCTGGTTGAAGAAGAGTTATATTAGTTAAGGTTTAGTTAGAATTAATTGGTTTATGCTCAGTTTACTTATTTTCCCCGGTATAAGTCGTGTTTAGAGTATCTCTGTCCATAAGAATCTTATTTAGAGTTTCTTAACAATAAGAATATAATATTTTAATATAATATATTTTTTTAGTTAAATTTTAATTTTATAAGAAAATGGACCAATAATAAAATGACACATGGATTAAGAGTCTCTTCATTTTTTCTTTCATAGTCTCTCTTAATTAAGAACTCATCTTAATCTTTCTCTTTCCTTTCTCATTATTTTTCATTTGTTTATTCTTAAGAAACTCTTATAAAAACCTTCAATGGGGATAGTCTTATCTTAACTCATCTTGATATGATGTTTTCTTTTCTAGAGTTTCAACATTTTCTAGTTGGATTTCTTAGAACATCTCCGACTTTCGAATTGTTAATAAAGAATTTCTTATAATAAATATTAATATTTTTATTAAAATTTTATTTTCTTAATTTTTTTGAAAAAGTTCTTCAATCAAATAATGACATGACATAAGAGTATCTTAATGAGTGAGTAAATGATCTTTTGAAACTCTTAAACAAGAGACCCTCATTTTTCTCTTACTTCTTTTTTGATTATTTTAATAATTTTTTAAGTAAAAAAACTTAGTTAGAGACTTGCATTGGAACTGGTTTTATGATCCTTGTTAGCATTTAGAAAATCTGGTCGAATTCTAGTCTTTTTAAAGGTTTTGTCTTTACTAGTCGTTATTCATCTTTTAGCAATATTTTATTTTTAACTTCATGATTTTTTAAAAAATTGTCAAAATTACTTATTGTCGGTTCAAATAGTTTGTTCGTCATTGGAAGGTTTAGTAATTCGTTACAAGATTTAGTTAAAACTGTATTTTATTAATTTGGGATAGTAATTTTTGAGTCTTTGTCAGTTTTAGTTTTTTTTCAAAATTTTTATTGATATTTGTTTTCTAAATCTTCACTTTTTTGTGTATCAGTTTTTAAAGATAATTTAGTATTCTGTAAAATTTCAAACAATATGTTGAACGTAATATAATTTCGGTGAAAGAAAAGAGAAGAAAGGAGTTGATAAAAGAATGATAGGGGCACGTGGAGACAGAACATATGTGTTTGTTATTTCATATGCGCAACCTGGAGCCACCTTGCCTTCCTCTTTCTTTACTGCTTCCTTACTTTATTCCTTTATCTTCGTATTATCCATTCTCCATTATCTACACTTTTCTTTTTAATTGTTAGTAACATTGATGATTCATCAAACGAAACAGAAAATCATCTGTGGGATTGCATGGAAATGTGGTAAAACATATCCATGTCTTTTATCTGGATTTATGCATTCACTTTCGAAATCGATCGCATTCGAAAATATGACTATGATAAATTTTTTTTGTTAATAATTGACAAAACTAATTTATAATTTAAAAATTCACATGCCTAAAAATTCATGCCCTAAAATTAGTTTTTTTTGTAATTTAGGAATTCTCAAATTCTATAAAAAGTATTTAGATTTTTTTTTTTGGAGATGGTGTACCCTATGAATAAATTCTCATTTTTAAGTATACAGATAGACAAAAAGTATGGAACCCATATTTATGTAGGACCAAAACATAGACCCTAAAATTAATTTTTCATCTATTATATTTAGGGAAAAAATTAAATATATAGTATCATAATTATTAGCGGAAAATATTCTAACCACAAACTTAATAATAATTTATTAAATATAAAATTTGATTACATGGACTAATATATCATATTTTATACTGTTTTTCTGATAGTATTGCAATTTTACCTTATAAATTATCTATTAATTCGTACGCCTACTCTTAATAAATTATCTTTATTTGGGGGCTGGGGGTAGTTTCGTCCCTAAACAAAGTTCTACACTTGCACAACGCATAACCGTTGTAATTTCTATTAAATTCCAAATTTACCCTCACGAACCTTCCAGCAAATCTCTAAAACGGCGGGCCAAAATGTAAAAAGTGGATAAGTTGGAGGTCCACTTTCTAATATAACAAAAATATAAAATAAAAATAAGAACGTGACCGATCCGCGCGAGCCACACAAAAAAGGTTCCAACACAGAGAAGAGAGAGATAAATTGCCTGAGAGACGTTGTCGGACTTCAAATCAGTCTCGGTACCGGGAATTTAGGACCTCCGTTTAAATCCGAAGCACCAAAAAGGATACAGCTTTATTGTTTTTTTCTTTATCCATTTCTTCTCCTTCAATTGAAGAATTTTCAGAGAGACTGAAGTCGGATAGTCAATAGGAATTGTTCTTGGTTTTCTCAGTTTTCGATATCTGGGTTTTTGATTTCCGCAGTTCAATTTCGGAATTAAAACCGTTCGCTGAGGAAAGTTAGGTTTTTTTTTTTTTCCTGTTCTGAGAAATTGTGAGGGATGTCCACGCCTTTGAAGGTGTGGCAAAGGTGGTCTACACCAACGAAAGCGACGATTCGAGATTCAAATGGGTCAAGTCCAGTCGAAGATGAGACAATTGCGAACGGAAAAGGTTTAATGGTGACCTCAGTTCCGGGTCGGGTCAGTGAGATCCGGTTCGATGATCCAAGAAGATTGCCTGATAAAGTTTCGGAACTTGAAAAAGAGGTTGGTTTTTGTGATCTTGTCTGTTACTTTTTTCTTTTTTGAGTTTTTTCTTACAGTTGGGAACTAAATGTCTTACAATTTAGAGTTAATGTCAAAATGTAAACAATGGTTTCTTTTTACAACTTTTGTCGCTTGGAACTTCTCATCTTTAACACTATTTCAAGATCTGTAAACATCTTAAAAGTATTTCGTTACTCTGGTTTCCTTGAGTTTATTTTTAAATTGTTAACTGTGAATAATAAATTCTTACTGTTGGATCTTCCAAGTTTAACACTAATGTTTGTACTTCTTTTTGGTTCATATGCTAAAACAGCTCTTTGAATACCAACACAATTTGGGCCTTCTTCTGATCGAGCAAAAGGATTGGATTTCAAAATATGAAGAGCTTCAACAGGATTTTGAAGAGGCAAATGAGTGCCTTAAGCGTGAACGCAACGCAAATCTGATTGCTATATCAGATGTTGAGAAGCGGGAAGAAGGATTGAGGAAAGCTTTGGGGGTTGAAAAGCAATGTTCAAATGATGTAAGATTCCTAATTTTACATGTTTCAAGTCTGTGTTTTATGGTTCCTAATTCCTCTTTGATTTGGCAATTTTCCTCTTCCTTGTTCTAATGATTAGGATCGTTACACTGTATCATATGTTATAAAATTTTATATTAATTGGAAGATTTCAGGCAGATTTGTGCGCTTGCATCATTTTGGTAATACAGAGTTTCTACGTATGTATATAATTGTTTTCTCTAATAAGCTTTTTTTAGCATACATAAGCTTTGTGACACTCTTAAACTGTTGCAGCTGGAGAAGGCTCTGCGAGAACTACGCTCTGAAAACGCAGAGATCAAATTTACAGCTGACTCAAAGCTGACTGAGGCAAATGCATTGGTTAGAAGTGTTGAAGAGAAATCGCTAGAAGTTGAGGCAAAGCTGCGTGCTGTTGATGCAAGACTTGCTGAAGTTAGTAGAAAAAATTCGGAGGTGGAGAGGAAGTCTAAAGAAGTGGAAGCTAGAGAAAGTTCTGTTCAGAGGGAGCGATTTTCCTATATTGCTGAGTACGTACTCGACTTCATGCCTTATATCCTTTTTGTATGTTGTAACAGTCTATCTTTGTGCTGATTTTTATGGGATGACTTCATTAATTCAACCTTTTTTTGGTTTTTTATTTTTCTCTTCAGACGAGAAGCAGATGAGGCAACCTTGTCAAAGCAGAGGGAGGACTTGCATGAATGGGAACGAAAGTTGCAAGAAGGAGAAGAAAGAGTTGCTAAATCTCAAATGATTGTAAAACAGAGAGAGGATAGGGCGAATGAAAGTGATAAGATTATCACGCAAAAGGGAAAAGAACTGGAAGAAGCACAAAAGAAGATTGATGCTGCTAACCTTGCCGTGAAGAAATTAGAAGAGGATGTCAGCTTGAGGATAAAAAAGCTTTCTTTAAGGGAGCAAGTAAGCAGCTTGTTTTTCCTTGTAGCACTTTTAGTACCTAAAATGTTTCAAATCTTGTTTGTTTACAAAGTACCTCTGGATGCAGGAAACTGATGTGCTAAAGAAAGCCTTAGAGACAAAAGCGCAAGAGCTACAAGCACTGCAAGAAAAATTGGATGCCAGAGAAAAGGCAAGCCCTCTTTCCTCACTCACACTCTCTTTATGTAAATATATATGTATAGAAATATATATATCTTTGTCTCTTCCATTTGTGGATAAAATCTGATGCAATTGGCTGACCAAATAACCTGCTAACTATAGAAGAGGGTTTTGTTATCGTTGTGCAACTGATTACATGTTTTGTGTCCCACTCTGATCTAAGTTTCAGTTACAGGAAAGGTTTTCAATTTCCATCTTGATCTTTCTTCTATGACATTGTTTCATATCTTTTATCATTTTTCTTTTGCAGTTATTCTGTTGAGTTTAATGTAACGATATATTACGTTTCCACATCATTGTGATTATTACATATGCATATTATGCGCGTTGTCTGATGTTTTATTTTTTTCTCTTATGTTGGTTATTCTACAGATGGCAGTTCAGCAACTAATTGATGAACACCAAGCTAAATTGGATGCAACACAGCGTGAATTTGAGTTGGAGATGGAGCAGAAAAGAAAATCTATTGATGACAGCTTAAAGAGCAAGGTTATAGAAGTGGAGAAGAGAGAGGCTGAGTGGAAGCACATGGAGGAGAAAGTTGTTAAACGTGAGCAGGCATTAGATAGAAAACTAGAGAAACATAAAGAGAAAGAGAAGGATTTTGAAGTAAGACTGCAAGGCATAAATGGCAGAGAGAAAGCCTTGAAAAGTGAGGAGAAGGCATTGGAAACTGAGAAGAGAAAATTGCTCGAGGAGAAGGAAACTATCCTCAATCTTAAAGCTGAAGTCGAGATGATAAGGGCTGAAAATGAGATACAGCTATCACAAATTCACAAAGAGAAGGAGGGGCTTAGAGTAACTGAGGAGGAGAGGTCTGAGTATCTTCGTCTGCAAACTGAATTAAAGGAGCAAATAGAAAAGTGCAGGTCTCAACAGGAGCTTCTTTTGAAAGAGGCTGAGGATCTGAAGGCCCAAAGGGAAAGTTTTGAGAAAGAATGGGAAGAACTTGACGAGAGGAAAGCTGAAATTGAGAACGAAGTAAAGAATATAGCTGATCAAAAGGAAAAACTAGAGAGATCCAGGCATTTGGAAGAAGAAAGGCTTCAAAGCGAAAAACAGGCAGCAATTGAAAACATGAAAAGGGAGTTAGAAGCTCTTGAAGTGGCAAAACTTGCATTCGCAGAGTCTATGGAACTTGAGCGTTCAATGATTTCGAAGAAAGCTGAGAGCGAAAGAAGTCAACTGCTTCATGATATTGAAATGCATAAAAGCAAACTTGAGGCTGATATGCAGACTAAACTGGAAGAACGAGAAAGGGAGTTGCAAGCGAAAGAGAAGCTATTTAAGGAAGAGAGGGAGAAGGAATTGAGCAACGTTAATTACCTGAGAGATGTAGCCAGAAGAGAAATGGCAGACATGCAGAGCGAAAGACAGAGAATAGAGAAAGAAAAGCTAGAAGTTGACGCTAGTAAAATTCATCTTCAAGAGCAGCAGACAGAAATCCGAAAAGATGCTCATGACCTTGTTGCCTTAACCAAGAAACTGAAGGAACAGAGGGAACAATTCATTAGTGAGAGAAATCATTTACTTTCTTCCATGGAAAGTAAAAGGAATTGCAATCCGTGCGGTGAATTACTTTCTGAGCTCGTGCTTCCTGACATGGATAACATGGAAATGCCTAATTTGTCAAAATTGACCAACATTTTTGATAACGAAGCTCCAAAGCAGGAGATGAGGGATATCTCCCCAACTGCTACTGCCTTAGGATTTCCTGTTACTGGTGGGACGGTGTCATGGCTCCGGAAATGTACTTCAAAGATTCTAAAGTTATCCCCAATAAAAATGGCAGAACCTGCTGTTACTTGGAATTTGAGTGACCGAGAACCTCAATCTACTGAGCAAGCTAATGTGAACGGTGGGCAATCAACTACGCCTCAGGCAGAAACGAACTATACCCTTGATGCACATAAGGATGAATCTGAAACTGGCACAAAAGAAGTCGAAATCACCAACGTAAACTCAGACAGCGATCAAAGCAACATCAACAGCAAGGCTCAAGAACTTGTTGCAGATTCTGTGTCTAATCTTGATGGTGATGGTCAATCACGCATGAGAGGAAAAGCTAGAACCAGAAGAACACGCTCTGTCAAAGATGTTGTTGAAGATGCTAAAGCTATCTATGGAGATTCTATAGAATTATGTGAACCCGGTGATTCAAAAGAAAATGGTGAGGACTCTGCTAAAGCAAATGATGGAAGCACGGGTGAACCTGGTCGTTCTGACAAAGCAACTTCAAAGAACGGACGGAAACGAGGGCGTGTGAGTTCTTTGAGAACTTGTACTACTGAGCAGGATGGTAACGAAAGTGATGGGAAATCAGATAGTGTAACTGGAGGAGCACGTCAGCGGAAGAGGCGGCAAAAGGTTGCATCAGAACAAGTCGTGGAACAAAGATATAATCTCCGGAGACCTAGAAGGTTACTTCAAGTCCTATTTACTCTCAAACACAGTCCCTGAGGACAATGCGTTGGAGCTGTTTATTCATCTTGTGTTTTCAAATGTGGATTATTAGGGTAACTGGAGAAACTGCGCTAGGTAAGAAGAATGATGAGGCCGGTGGAGTACAACGAGACGAGGGGATTGACTGTACTCAAACCACTACCACAACATCAGTAGGCGTTGCTGTTAGTGATAATGGAGTAAGCACGAAGGTGGTGCAGGTAAAAATACTCTCACAGCTAAGCTAGAGTTTTGTATCTTTTTCCTTTTGCTTTAGATTTCTCATTCCTGACATTTAATTTTTCTATTTCAATAGCATGAAGCCGCGGCAGACTCTCAGGATACAGATGCTGGTTCGCCCAAAAGAACAGTTGAGAGCGTAGCAATGAGTGAAGATGTGAACAAAACACCCGAAAGAGCTGACTCGGAGGGTGAGGACGATGAATCGGATGCAGAAAATCCCGGGAAAGCCTCACTTGGTAAGAAGCTGTGGACTTTCTTGACAACCTAGCTCGGTGTTTGATCAGAGGAGGTAGTTTGGCTCATATTAATGAAGAACCAAGCTTCTTCTGTTGACAGTAGTAGTGAACTTGCTTCTTGATCTTTAGCTACTTAGGAGACTTGTGTTAATTTTGTGGGGATCATCAAAATGTAGTGTTTTCTTTGTAGTTTTCTAGCACTTAGTTGCTATCTCGTTAAGAGGATCTTCAAGAGTTTCTCAATTCTTTCGGTATGTTTTAGATGATGTTTATTTTATTGTGAGAGTGGTCTCCTTGTAACTACGAGCTGTGTGCATATGTTCTGATGAAGTGAATGGGCATAATATTGTATCGGTCTACCACACCCAAACCTTGGCTTCCCGAACGGCCTCTATGCTTAGTCTAACCAGAAGTCTCCAAATTTTCCATAGAAAGCAATATAATCTACCAAAAATCGATCACATATAAACTTATATACAACATCTGTAAGATAAAGAAGAGACCAAATAATTAGAAGGGCAATAGATAAAAATTGTTTTAAGGGATGCTACACACAGATAAAAGAGAATAATTCTATACAGGTCAAAAAGGCATCAACAGGCTAAAACTTATATAGAGGTAAAGAACACATCAATAAGATTATAATCTTAACACTCTGCGTCTAATTACTCTTATTTATGTCGAATAACTTTGATGTAAGAAAATGGACAAAACCCCGCAAAATACATCAACTACCTATTTGATGTATTTTGCTGGATTTTATCCCGAGGGAGAGGTTTTTAGTATGTACAGTTTTTTTTTTTTTTTTTTTTCGAAACTGATTTTGGTATGTACAGTTGCACCTAAGCAATGTATAACTTCGTCTGTTGACTCCTCTTTAAATAACCTTCTTTCCTACTGAAAACTATCTTTAGATCACTGAAAACATGCATCAAGTTGAAGAGCTGAAGTTGCAGAGTAGATCGTTTAAATTATAAATAAACCAAAGAGATAAATTTACCTGCAGTTTGGTACACAGCAGTTTCGATCACAGCAATGGTGAGCGTGAATCCTTATTATCCTCCAATAGCTGATGCAACTCGTCTCACAACAAGATTCCTTTCCTGTGATTTTGCAGAGTGCATTGTGATAGAACAATCTCTTAACTTCATTGCATTTCGGGTATGAGCACGACTTAGAGACCTTGGAATATCCGCACAGAAGATAGTGTGGTATTGCGTTCAGTGTCTCAACAAACTACGAGAGTAATAAGTTGCTTAATTTAGTAAACGGGTCAAAGATAAAACCCTAAACACAAAGAAGGAAACATATTTGTATATGAACTTATCCTTACCTCTACTGCCTTTACTGTTCTAGGGGGTATACCATTAACTGAAGGTAATATGGGGAATAAATGAAGCTGGCCAAGCATTTTGTCTTGAGTATAGCATCCAGTGCAAGCTCGATAATCCGAACAGATCAAACAAGGAAAGTAGATCTTTGTTGAAATGTTTTTCTTGCAGACATTGCAGGAGTGACGACTAGAGTTTTGAGAGCGTTGATCCTTGTTTGAGGTATAAAGATGGTGAAGTATCATCATTGAAGAGTGTTTGGCACATCGAAGCGAGTCAAAGTTGTAATTATGTTCTTGAGAAAAACTTAAGAAGGCTTGTCTGCTTTCAAACATTTTGTTTTCTTGGATGATATCATTATCTTCTGTTGTAGATGATATGTCATTCACTTGAACCTGTGGAAGTAAAACAAAAACTGGTTTAATAAAAATTGTTTCCTTAAACAAGAACATGATTCTGATTTAAGAAGGCTAATAACCTTTGAGAGCTGATGCTTCTCTTTGTCATTCTTATTATGTTTGTGTTCCCCAGATAGCTCTGGTTCTGCATCATAGCAGCTTTCACATAAGTGAAGGTTCTTGCACTTTTCACAAAACCATCTCAATCCTGATAATATGGCCTTCGAACATCGTGTGCAGGAATAATTCAATTCAACTACAATGAAATTCTCCTTGTTGTCGAATATCATTTTATCGAACTACACAAAACAGAATGGTTTAAGGTTAATATACAGAATGGTTTAAGATTCTATGTGCAATCAGAATGTAAATGCTAACCTTTTTCATGAGGAGAATGTTTTTTGCATCATCAACATCAACATAATCTGGTTTACTGTAGCTTAAACCCATTCGTTTTCTTTTAAACAGCGATTTAACATCCTTCTGAATCTCATTACTGTCTTTTTTCTAGATTTCTTGTATCAGGAACTCAGCATTATAGGACCAGAAAGATCCTTCAAAGTAAAGTATGTAGATGTTGAATCCGTGCACACACACACTTTTGCTCTTAAACTCAACAAATAGACTTTGTGCTCAACACCAAAATCTAATATATTCTCTCAAATCGAACACTCTTTGAACAATCTTTTTTTCTATTCAAAAGTGCTTACCCTATACCGCTTTCTTCCAAAGCTCTTATAGGCTACTTCCTATCAACTCCTTGATTCTCGGAGATCTTTTCCTTATCAGATAGTTTTAGATTTCTATTGACAAGTCTTATCTTTTGCTTCTTCTTGAAGCAATATCTTCGAATATCTTCCACTCGAATCTTCATCTCTTCTTCTCACGTGTTAAGCACGTGATCGTCATCAGTTGATTTCTCCTGATCTTCTGTTGCTCATCTTCACGCATCTTCAATCTCCTTGTCATCAGTTGATTTCTCATAATCTTCTGTTGCTCAGCTTCACGCATCTTCAAGGTAGTCGTGCAGTTGTTTTGCAGGTAGATTCCTCTGTTCAAACTAAGAACCGATCATACAAGTTTGTAACATTCGTCACTACCTTCTCCTTAACAGCTTTATCCAGCATTGACATGTACCTATATCAGTGTTGTTGATGTTAAATCAAACAAGAATGATGAAAAGTACAGGATCTAGTGGAGAATAAGGAAGAAAATACTGACCATTGGCGAAGCTTCTTAGTGTTGGGAGTTTGCTGAGTCTTTCTCTCGGGTCTGAAGTACTTAACTGAATCGAGATATGAAATGTACGTGTTGCGTTGGTTTCGTAGGCTACATTCTGATCCATACTCTTGAACAAACATCGCAAAGATGCATATATCAACTTCTTCGACTTTTTGAAACAGAAGAATAACCAGAAACACTCAAAGTTAAGGAAAATCATGCAATGTTTAAGACACATGACTGGATATCTAATACAAAAATATTCAATCTTGATACTGAATTCCCACCTTTGATCTGTAAGGGAATTCAGTAGGATAGTTTTCTTTGTTGAGTAAATTGGAAAATTGTTTGTTGACAGTTGAGATTTTGCCTGCTGAATACGCGACTCTGAGAGTAAGATCATATGGTTCTGATACCTGAAAAGAGAAGGTAACAAGTTCAGTATAAGAAACAGAAAACAGGTTTAAACTCATATCTCAAATCAACAGAAACAAAGGTCATTGTTACATCATCGATGCTCTTCCCAGTAGTCTCTGCAGTCTGTTTTTTTTCTTCCTTGAGACGCCTAAATAGCCTTTGCTCTAAGAAGTAGCTGAGGATAGTTTCAGGTAAACCTTTTTCCCCCAAATCCGTGTTGTCATTGAATTCCATGTTGTTGGTACTTGTATCCTCCTTTAGTAAACATATGGGACAAATATAGCCTGCATTTTTTTCAACGTCTTTATGCTTATTGTAGAGACCACATATCTGATGTTGCCATTTCTGGCAAGATTCACAATGAACCCACTGCTCAAAACCAAAGTAGCTTTATCTAATTAGTAAGAGCTCATGTAAAGAGAGATTGAGACAGAAAAAAAAAGGAGAAAGAGAGGTGAACTTTACCTCCTCTGGATATTGGTTGTCACTGTTATTCTTTTTCAGCATATTGGCTTTTGAGAAAGTGATTCCAAATAACGTGAACTTGCTCTTACATTTTCTGTAACAAGTATTACAGATTTTATGTTGCGCATGGCTTAGTTCTTCTTCAGAGGTGTAATAAAAGGATTTGTCTTTGAAGCGGCAGCTACATGATGAGCAGTACAATGGTGGTGGTGGATACATGAGTCTGGCATCACCACATAATTGACATGGTTCTTCTTCCTCAGTCACTCATTTCTTCTGTCTTTCCCTTCTGCAGAACAAAAGGATTAGTGACCAAACAATTTAAAAGAGACAGAGAAAAGCAATACAAAACAATGAGAAAGCAATAAAATTTACCTGACTACTTCCCTCCTTAAGTCTCATTATATGCAACTCTATCTCTTTGTTGGTGAGAAATTCAACAAATGAGACACCTCTCTTCTGAATTTTTTGCAGAAACATTGTGAAAGGACTAACATCAGACTTGATTCCTTTATCACATTTAACCGGTTCAACATTATCCACTTCAGTTCTCAGTTTCTCGTGGTTCAGAGGCTTTTCCTGATCGGTTTGAATTCTCCCAATGTTGATTGTAATCAGATCCTCGAAAGAAGTAACAACTGTTACATTTCGTCTTTCTGATTTTATAGTCTTACTAGTACCACAATCCTGAAGAAGCTTCGTATCCAATGAAGACTTCTCCATCACGGTTTGGTAAGAAAGTCCGCTCTTTGTGTTAGAGGCTTTCATTGACTTAGGACATAACTTCAGAGGAGTGAGTGTTAATGAAAACATTTGAGGAAGATTATTCAACTTTGTCTGTGTTTCGATTCTCTGTCGCTTTGAAAAACAATTAGGAAGGTATGGCTGAATGTTTTCAATATTGAACCCTAAAAGCCTTCAAAAAATCCTCTTCCTTCTCTACGTTTTTTCTCCTCCTTGTTGAAGAAACAAAAGAACAAATCCTTCGACATTCTGCAGTGAAGAAGCTCAAATGTGAAGCCCCATAAGAGAAATGAAAATCATGAGGTTGAAAGAGAAGTTGAGGTAGAAGCTATGTCTGAAACTCACGAAAGACCAAGTGATGAAATTCGTGAGTCAGAAAGAGAAGATGAAGTCGATAAGGATGAAGAAGGAGAAGACGAGGGCGAAGGAAGAGAAGTTGTTCATGTTGTCGAAAAAGCTTCTCATGTATTATTTTCTCAATTTGGGGATATTGATAGCGAGGATAATGATAGAGAGGACGAGTTGTGGAGTGATGATTTGATTCCTCAAACTGACATTACTTAATCCGGTGATGAAGATGAGCTAACGGAAAATCAAAACAGTGACAATTCAGACGAGGAAGATGGTGAAATTCTTAGGCTTGACAAAACATTTGGCTCTGCATCATATTTAAAAAGTGTTCTGTCGAGGTATTCTCTTAAAACAGAATATGATGTGAAGCTATACATTTCAACGAGGAACCTTTTCCATGGAGAATATATTGCTCCTATGCAAAGAGTAAACACAAGCTGCATGTTAAGGTATACTAGGATAAACATATTTGTGTACGTTTTGGGTACACAAAGCTATTAAAGAATTCGACAATTGCATATCTATACACAAAGAGATTGTATGTGGATCCCAAATTTACAGCAAGAGAGATGGCAACAGAAATCCTTAGGAGTTACAATCTTCATGTGAGTGAAGAACAATGTCGAAAAGAAAAGACTCGAGCGAATAAGGCCAGAAGAAAAGAACATGAAGCTCAGTTTGTTCGCATATGGGATTATGAAGCTGGGATACGAAAGACAACCCCGAGAAGTATTGTTGACATTGAGACTATTCCGGGTCCAACTCCACGAAGCTTGCAAAGGTTTCATAGAATTTATTTGTGTTTTGCAGCTCAACGAGAGGCATGGAAGAGATATTGCATACCCATTATAGGAGTAGACGGTGCTTTTCTAAAATGGGATATCAAAGGGCAGTTGTTAGCTGCAGTTGGACGTGATGGTGTGTCCCTATTGCATGGGCAGTCGTCGAGATTGAGAATGAGGTAAACTGAGACTTGTTTATGCATCACCTAAAGGTTGATTTAGGACTTGGCGAAGGCAATGACTACAATATAAAATTTGACAAACAAAAGGTAATGATCTGTTTTTATCACTAATAAACTGTTTGTATATGATAGTGTGATAATTGTGAATGATGTTTTATGTGTTTGTATCTAACGTACGTCATTCTACACATAGTATGTTAAATTGTTTTTTTTTTTTTTTTTTTCTTATTGAAGGGGTTGGTAAAGGCCCCGCTACGGTCCAACAAAAATAAAATAACCAGCGGGTTTGGGTCCGGTGGACGTGGGCCGGCCCGTTTGACCCGCAGACCAAATATGGATGTCCAGGCCCGGTCCACTAGTATTAGCGGACTAATGGGCCGGCCCGTGAGCCTTTTTATTTATACTCTAAAACTTTAAAATTAGGGAATGAACCGTCGACGCCAAAGAGAATGATTGGGACTGTTACCACTAAGCTATATAGAATTCTTTGAACAATCCTTTCATCCAATTATATTTAAATGGATCTTAAGATGATTTCGAATTTAATCTAACTTAGGGAATTATTAACTTAGTTAATTTATCAAAACTTTATGAATTAGCTTTTGATAATTTCTATATTTAACTTATTTTTTTATTTTGACTATTTTCATAAGAAAATTATAACATTAACATAAGTAATTTCACCAAATAAAAAGTAAAATAAAATATTCAAAACTCTTAAAAGAAAACAAATTCAAGAAACTAAAATCAAAGGAAACATAACTGAAACTGAAATTAAGAATGTCAAATTGCAACATAATTTCTATAGATCTAAATTTTGATCTTCAATAGTTGATTGGAAATAAGGTAGTATTGCATCCTCACCATCATATTCTCCATTTTCCTCTGAATAAAATATAAAGTAACTAAATAATTCAGAATTTATAAATGTCATAAAATTAAAACTCATCAAAAGAAGTATTTGTACCATTTTCATAAGCTTCAAAACCTTTTAACCAATTGCTACTGCATATTAGGGCTTGAACGTTCTTTGGGAGAAGACGACTTCTATACTTGTTCAAAACTCAAGCTCCAATACTAAAAGATGATTCTGAAGCTACTGTTGTAATCGGAATACTAAGAAGATCACAAGCCATAGAAGCCAATACTCCATAGCGTTGAGAGTTATCTTTCCAATATTTCAAAATATTCAAACTCTCAAAACTCTGTGTATCTAATGGTGGTTCGTCTAGATAAATTTTCAAAGAAGACTTTCCACTAACAACAACATTAGCTTTTCGAAACGCAAAAAAATCCTATCAACAAAAAGAAATGATTACTTATTAGAATCAATATGTAAGTAACAACATCATTCAAAAAATCAAAACAAAATATAAGAGATTTTTTTTAAAAAAAAAATTGTAACTGGTGTGAGTTTGAAGATGATGTAAATGAAAAGTGAATACATTAAAATCTTACATCATAATTTGAAAAGTTTCCACTTTGAATTTCACCATCATTTCGAATAGTGTCTCGCGTTTCTGAGGGTATTGATGTCGATTTTAGCTTGTTATCATATGCTTCAAAAAGAGTTTGAAGTTTCCCACGTAAGTGCTTCAACTTCTCTTCGGCTGAACTTATGTCAAGGTTTTTGAAACAAAATTCAGCAAGCATCATTTTTAGCCTCGGATCAAACACAGAAGCCATTGCAAGAATCTCACTATATTCTTCCCAATACTAGATTATACTCATGCTTTTTCAACCAACTCTGAATCTTCCAAACTTGCATAAAGTACAAATTTGAGGTCGGATAAGTAGCACCTGAAAAAAGGCGAGTGATTTCATCAAACGGTTCCAAAAAGTCACACATCATTCTCCATCGTACCCATTCCTCGTTTGTGGGAAGAAACTTGTAATTTCTGGAATCAATGACTTTGAGATTACAAAAAGCAGATTGATACTTCAAAGCCCTATTAAGCATCTTGTATGTAGAATTCCATCGAGTTGGCACATCCAACACCAAACCGGCCTTCAATCTTATCCCAACAGTTTCCACACACTTTGCAAATAAATTCTCTCGAGACTCAGAAGCTTGAACATATTTGATACTCTCCCGGATTTTATTCACATAATCCCCAATCACTTTCAGCCCGTCCTGCACAATGAGATTAAGAATATGTGATGAACACCTGACATGTAAAAATTTTCCCTTGCACAATAAATCATTCCTCAAAAGCAGCTGCGACTTAACAATGTCTAGCATTGAATCATTGCTAGTAGCATTGTCTAAAGTCACTGTAAATAATTTCTTATCAATTCCCCAATAATTCCATATCTCAAGAAGCTTCATCGCTATGTGCATACCTGTATGTGGAGGAGGTAAAGCACAAAATGCTAGAATCTTGTTATGCAATTTCCAATCATGATCAACATAATGTGCTGTCAAACACATATACCCCTCCTGAGTGATAGCAGTCCGCAAATGAGAAGTAAAACAAACTCTTCCATGAGATTAGCTAATTCTCTCTTTAGCTTACCAGACACGTTCTCAAAGAAGTTGTAAACATCTGCAGCAGCTGTGTTCCGACTAATAAATTTCACATCAGCATTCAAATATTTCCATACAGATCTAACTCTCTCATACTCAATATAAGAAAATGGAAGTTCATGCTGAATAATACACTTAGCAACCATTTCACGGAAAACCATATGATCTATCTTCCTAGCTCTCAATTTTGCTTCGGCATTCATCATCATTTGACCAACATCACCATCCTTAGGCTTACTCTTGCATTTCTGAATATGAGGTCTATAGAAATTAATACCATTTTTATGTGAATTATATGCATAATCACTCTTGCAATGTATACATTGGGCTCTTTGTTCACTTTTCCCCTAACTATCAACCTTAGTTATAATGATGAAGTCTTCCCACACTGTTGAATATTTTTTCCTCTTCTTTTTCTCTGACGGCTTTCCATTATCATCATCATCACTAGCAACATCGGGTACATCCACAATTGGAATTTTATCTTTGAGCTTTTGAGATGACCCTGCTCCATCGAACCTCTCTCGTTCGCCTAGAGCGTTTAGTGAGTTGATAAGTTTTTGAGATTCTTCATCAATTAATTTCTTTTTATAATGATCCTGTGAATCCTATCAAAATTAACACAATAAACTATTAATGAATAAATGATTATCACACAAATAACAAAAATTGTTTACAAATTACAAACAGCAACTAGGCCTTTACGGCCGTTTTTACGACGAAAGAAATTGTGTTAAATTGATCAAACATCACTGTCCAAAAAAAAATTGATCAAATCATTAAAAACCATAGAACAAAACTAAGAGAAGAGAGACATAGTAAGAGAAGCTAATAGACTGAACAAGACCTTGTATAAAACAAGAGAAGCAAAAGACTAAAAACATATATACCATTACAAGTTTTTGATCTATTGCTTAATGAAGAAAATAACTTTTTGTATCTTGCGTTGCTGTGTCGTGTGTCGTCTGTGTGTTGTTGTTCTGGTATGTGTATGTGTTGTTGTGTGTCTCTTATATCCTATCAAAAAAAAAAATTAGGTCAAGTTGTTAGTTACCTATAAACACTCTCTAGATAAGAAAGTGTTTTCAAAATATCTTTAAAATTTTTGTTGCGATATAAATGGAAACATATATACCTTGAATCAATGACTTCATGTAACTTGGATATAGATTTGGGTTCTAGCACCTGCAGCAACAGAAATAAGATAAACTACATGTTTGATGATTTGAAACAGTTAGGTACGTCTGTATAGAAAAATTGAGATGTAAAGATGAGAAACACAAGTACCTCAGGGTAGTAGCTGTTGTCTATCTTCGATATGACAAACACAAGATTTGCAGCTGTTGGTGTAAAGTTCTTCACTTCCTGTCATTAACATGAAACTGCACAACTAAGAATCTAAAACGCCCGTTCTCCTTAAAAGCATAACACAATGCAGAAAAATTGAAAACTTGGTTAGCATTTAGATAAGTACCAGTCCTTGCACATCCAGTACTGTAGTTGTGGAACATATTCGACGCTTTGCTGCAATTGAACATGAAGGGAATTTCTCAAGGAGAGCTCTCTCAAACTCTTGCACATGGTACTTTAAATATCTATCTATGGTGGTGATACGCATAAGCTTAAAGGGGTGAGATTTTCCAATGATCCTAGGATTCTCATAATTCATTCTCTTTTGTCTAGCTTGCTGCTCCCAGTTCTTACTGAGTTTCTCTGTAATAACCCATAATTCATGAGTAGCAACAAAGGAAATGATGCAGTTTAATCAAACAAGTAAGTAAATGTTTACTAGTTTTGGTTTTCTTGACTGTGGAGGGTGTTTTCTCAGCTGAGAAGCTACTTTTGTGCTGTACTTCAACTCCTTTAATCAATTCAACAAATCAACATCAGAAAAAACATAGAGAGAAAGATGATTCACCAGCAGAAGTAAGATCATCTGCTTGAAATTCCTCTGTTTTGCTTTTGATATTGAACCATTTCCTAACCATCTTCTTAGACCATGCCAGCTTCATTTCAAAAAATTCAAAAAAAGGGTTCATCTCAAACTACCATGAAGATGCGCATAAAGAAACAAAACCAAGAACAAATAAACCATTTGGTGCCGCAATGTCAAGAATTGAACCTCTCCACATCTGCACATAATTCACATTTTCAAGAACATACTTCATTGAACTGAAACAAAACAGGTGAGTGAAGAAGTTCTTAAGGTGCTAACTGCTACTAACCCAAATGTGACAAATGCCTCAACGCGCTCTGGATTCTTATTTTCGGTTGTTAAGTGCATAACATCTTCCATAAGAAAACCGGATGTAGAAGTCTGAGCAGAGACATAAGACACCATATAAGGGCAAGTGCTGAAAGTTCCCAGGCATTGATTACGCTGCACACATAGACTATTGTTGCATGTGACCTTCTTGTTTGTGGTTGAAACTTTAGGGTTGTAAATACTGAGTTCAAATTCCTAAACAGAGCAAATAGAAACCTAGAACTAAGGATTCCCCTATGGAAGTTCATAATTTAAACATAAACTTAGTTTATGTAGCTGCTAGAGGACAAACAAACCTCAGAAGAGTATAGTATTCATCATGTCTAGGAGGTAACAAATCTCTCTCAAGAAGCTTACAGCCAAATTCAAGGACAACCTAACTACAAAAATCGAAGAAGAAGCCAATCACGCGCATAAATTCATAGACGATATCAATGGAGCATAGATTTAATAAGAACAGAAATAGAAATCAAAGATCGAGATCAAGCAAACGAACCACTAACCGTGTCGGTGGGGATGCGTTAAAACCTCTCTAAAGGTTTCTCAAATCGCCCAAAACTGTCCTAAGAAATCTCAATCCCAATCGAAGAAGGGTAAACCCGAAAACCCAAGTTGGAGAAGACGGAGACGGATCAAAGATCTGGTCTTCTTCGTGGATTTCGCAGAGGTTTGACGCGAGAGAAGAGATAATCGAACACAGAATTTGCATGTAAGAGATGAGATGAAATCACTGACCTTTTTTCACTCCCACAAATTGCATGTCTCACTTTCAGAGATGAGATGAAATCATCTTAGTCTTCGGAGAAGAGAAGAATACTCACAGTGTTTAAGAAAAAAAAAATTTGCGGGTAAACTCGTTGACCCGCTAAACTATTACGGGTCATATTGTTCAATCCATTAACCGCAATGGGCCTGGCCCGCGAGGCCCGCTATATTATGGACAAATTTATAATTGTCCAGGCCCGCGTCCAGGAGGGTCTTAACGGGCCAGGCGCGCGGGTCCTTAGCCCATTTGACAAGCCTAGTAAAGGCAGTGCAAACTCAACTGCCACAAGTTGAGCACATAGTGTGAACTACACACATTTTAGGAAATTGGAAACGCGGCACTCATGACATGGATATTGTGAGGCTATATTGGAGAGTTGTGATGAGTTATACAACTAGAGACTACCTCGACAATTTTAAGGCATTGAGGCAACGCGGCCAATGAGCTTATGATTCACTACTCAAACACCATCCAGAAACATGGTTTCAGGTGTTCTTTAGGGTAAGTACTCTCTGCAATGACAATTTCAATAACCTTTGTGAGTCATTCAATCGTACTAATTCTGAGGCTAGGAGGAAACCTTTGCTAGATATATTGGAGGATATTAGAAGACAATGCATGGTGCAAACTGCTAAGAGGTCAATTATGTGTCAGAAGTTTCAGTCTAGGTTCACAAAGAGTACTAATAAACAGATAGATTTAGCAATACAAAATTGAGAGACTGTGTGAGATATATGTCAAATGGTGATTTGTATGAGATTGATGTACATGGTTGTTCTTACCGTGTTGATATGAAGTAACATATTTGTGGCTGTTTGAAGTGGCAGTTGGATGGAATACCATGTGGACATGTTGCAACTGTCATTATTGGCAAAAAATTGAAGATAGAAGACTATGTCTCTAATTATTTTAGCACCAGAATATGGCAAAAATACATATGAGAATGAGATCCAACATGTATAGGGAATGAAGTTTTGGCCTAGGATGAATAAATTACTTGTTCTACCACCGCCAAATAGAGTCGGCAAGGCTGAGAGACCAAGTAAGTATGCAAGGCGCAAATGACAGAATGAGGCAGCCACAAATGCTGATAAACGAAGCTGACTCAGAAAATCAAGTTATGACCTGCTTAAAGTGAAAAGAAGAAGACCACAACAAGTCTACATGCATCAATGGAACGCTTGAACCTGTTGCTAAAAAGCCACGAGGCCGTCCAAGAAAGCAAACGGTCTGTATATTGAGTTATGTTTCTCTTCTATGTTTCATTCCAAGAATTGTTTGAAGTATTTATGTTTAATTGTAGGCTAAAGAAAATATAGGATCATTCCACTTCCTCAATTAAAGAGTTTTTACACCATTTAAATAGATGACCCTAATTCAATCAACAACAAATTTTTCATACTTTCTAAAAATTCTTTAATCAAAAGAGAGTAGTAGGTATTTACCTTTTTCATACTGTCACAACCATGCAACAGACGTCCTAAGTTTTCTTGAGTTTGCGATGTGTACTTCCTTGTACCATGTCCACAGTCACATTTTGCAGGAAATCCACGCTTCACACTTGATTACAAACTCATTCTTATCTCTGTAAACTTAATATTCTTTGGAAATCAAGTCAAAATGGTTAAGAGAATGGAGAACATATAGTGATTTTGGAAATAAATAGAGATTTAATTCAAAAAAATCGAGAGAGATAGAGATATAGAAAAAAAGGGCATGAACTTTTAGGTATTTTGACTTTGTGACCTAAAACGCCGAGTTACATCCATTTTAATGCCAGCGTTTATTAACAACTAACAATGCTTAACGTTAGTTAATATTGACTAACATCAGTACTAAACTTACATAATTGACGAAAAGTTCGATATTTGTTTGGAGAAAACAAAAAGTTGATATTTTTTGACAAATTCAAAAATGTTTGGTATTTCTCTTACTGTTTTGTCAATTAAAAATAGATACTTGTAATTCGTTATGTCGTATTATAAGTTATGATATGCCACGAGTTTTTTTAAAAGTACATACTTTGATACAGTATTTGATCATCTGAAAATAATATCTAGATGAAAAATTAATCAATTAAATAAAGATTCATCCTCTAACGACTTTAGTTTTTATAATTGTTTTATTATTATCTTAGATAGATTGTCTAATTGAATATCCGATAAGATAGTTATAACTGAAGAGCTTAATTTGATCACCAATTCACTATCGTGACATTTAGTTACAGTGGTTCGCTTTCAGTTTTATTAGAATTTCAAATTGCCAATTATATTGTACTTTAGTTTGTGATAAAAAGACTTTAAAACAAATACAAAAAGCTAACTTATTTTAATTATGATTGCATAAATTATATATACATATATATATATATATATTTTATTCATTAACAAATATTAGTCATTACAGTATTGAATTTGTTAGTTTAATTGAGTTCATACAAACGGCTGTTAGAGATCCAATTTTGTTAGCTTTTGAATTGCAAAACCTAGACGGATTAGGCGTGGAGTCAGGCGTTTTGGATAGGAAGAGGTTTGAATGTTTGGGTTTGTTAGAGATACAATTTTGTAGGAAGCTAACAGTCCTGAAATTCAGGAAGGCAACTGAATTGAATAATGACGGTTGGCTTGCCTATAAAAAACCTTTATCGGTCACGTATTGCTCTCAGGAGCAGTCTCTTATTTTTAGTGTCCTTTCTCGTACAACAAAGTTAATGGCTCAGTTGGGTTTACATAAGAAGAATGGGGAGGGTTCCTCTCCGCCTCGTTTACTGAAAATTAAGATCCCCAGAATAGATAATTATGAGCTTTTAGCGCGTAGTTCTAAGGTAATGATGGGGCGTTGTTTAAATCTGGGAATCCAGAATGTTGATACGTTCCTTTTCCGGATGCCCCAATTTTGGAATCTAGTGGGAAGGGTAAAAGGTCTTAATCTGGGTAATGGCCGTTTTCGATTTGAATTTCAGTCAGAATCTGATTTGCTTGGTGTCTTAGATTATGGGTCGGTTAATTTCGATAGTTGGATGGTCGCATATGCACCTTGGAAAGCAATGGCAGATGCTGCGTATCCAAATTTAATCCGTCTTTGGATTATGATAACTGAGATTCCTTTTGAATACAGGGTCGAGGTATATAGGGTAGTAGCGGGGAGGGGGGAAAGAAATCCTGCTATGGTGTCTCGAGCTGTGGCTTCTAGGGAAGCTAGCGCAGGGAGCAAACGAAGCCGGGGTACAGTGGCTGACTCGGTTCCAATGGTAAAGAGTGATCAGGTATGGTTTTTCACACCTATACACTTATGGTTTCATGTTAGGGATATGATTATTAATTTCTTTCCTAATCAGGGAGTTGAAGGAGAAGGGAATAAGCTGATGGATTGTGGGAAAAAGGTTAGGAGGCCTCTGTTCCAGAGTGTATTGGGTGAGGCAGAGGACATTCCAGTGGAAAAACAGCCGAATACTGAGGCTCTGCTGATGGAGGCTGGCGGAGGATTAGGTTTTGTATCTCTTGGAGTTATGGTACCGACAACGGAGGTGATAGAAACTGCTAATGAAGAAATGCAGTGGGTGAGTGGGGAGACTCTGGAAGAGGCTCTACAAACGGCTCAATTGGAGTTCACCGAGGATACAGTGCTTGTCCCGCATGATTCAGAGGACGTTGTGTCAAATAGGCAAGCATTGACAGTTGCTGAAGATGAGCAGATTCATACATAATTTGTTGCAAAAATGCAGTGGTAAAGATGCTAGAGCGGCCAGAACTGGGGTCGGAGTGGGGAAATCTTTGATAAAGGAAATTCCTTTAAGGGGAGTGAGTACAAATAAGATGGTACTAATGGGTACCATGTCTCCAAGGAAACCACCGAGGACGACTAAGCATAAGGAGATGCAGTCAAAGGAGCATGATCAGGGCTCTAAGAAACTCTAGATTTTATGATTTTTAGTCTTTTATATTGTTTTGGTCGCAATTTAGGGAGTAGTCCAATAATAAAGGATTCGGGACAGAGTAGCTATTTCGATTTAGTAACAACTTTCTTAGTTATGTTGGGTTTTAAAGTCAAATTCATTTCTTACAATTAAATACAGATTACCGTGTGAGTTTATATGGGCGAAAGCCTAATTGGTTATGTTTGGGGCCCAATACAAAAGGTGGGTTGTTATTTATGAGATTAGGGTCAAAGTTAAGGCCTCATATGGGGAATCTCGCATGGGTTTGGCAGGATTTTGCCTATTATGATTTTTCCCTCCTCAGTAGGTGGGTCCGAGATGGGCTTTTGCTTTTGTCAAAAAATGGGGAACGGTATACATATATGGCTAATATTGTGGCTGCTTTATTAATAATAATTATTAGTCAACTTAGGATGAGGATAAGTATGGACTCCACTATGGTCCAGCAATTGATAATTTTGATATGATATTAAAACACTTTGTTGGAATTGTCAGGGAATTGGTAATAAAATTTCAATTAATTATCTTAGAGATATTTGAAAAAAATATAACCGGAGTTTTTATTTTTGTCAGAAATAAAAAATTTCTATATGTTTTTGGAAAATATACAATTACACTTAGGCTATAAATATTTGTCTACAGTAGAACCAGTCGGAAATAGTGGTGGTTTGGCACTATTTTATTCGGACAGTTTTGTTGTTGATATTAGGTATAAGGATAAAAACATGATTGATATTTCACTCGAAATTGAAGGTCACACAATTTTTATAACTTTTTGTATGGGGAACCGGTGCAAAGGAATAGGGATTATGTGTGAGAAAGATTAACCCAGATGGGGATTTCTAGAGCGCCCCATGGTTGGTCATAGGGGATTTTAAACGAGTTGACAGGAAATCATGAAAAGCAAGGGGGAGTGATGAGAAATGCTTCATCATTTATGACCTTCAACCAGATGCTTAGGGATTGTGGTCTAGTCGATTTAGCTGGTCCTGGCGTGGTGTTTGACAAAATGGAGTTATACGCTGTATGCTGGATAAAGCTTTTGGTAATAGGGATTTGCACGAATTGTTCCCATTATCAGAGGTGGAATACTTAGAGATGATAGGGTCGGACCATAGGCCTATCAGTGGTCGGTTTGCGGATCAGATTTCTCGGGGGAAAAAGCAATTTGTTTTTGATAAAAGATGGACTGCTAAGGAGGGGTTCAAGGAGATCGTGGATAAGAGTTGGCATCGATTCCCGAATACTAGGAGATGGTCATTTGCCAAGAAAAAAATTTGCTGTCGTCGTGAAATCTCTCATTGGCGTAGTACGAATGTTTCTTCCGGGCGTCAGAAATTGGAAGAATTAAAGCAGACTCTAGAAGAGTGTAAAAATTCCTCAAATGATGATCCGAGGAAAAATATGGAGGCTACAATGAACCTAAAAAAGGCCTATGTAGAGGAGAAATCTTTTTGGAAACAAAAAAGTCGTAATAAATGGTTACTGGAGGGTGATGAAAACACTAAGTTTTTCCATGCTCAGACACAACAGCGTCGTGCAAGAAATAAAATTATTGGTCTTCTCAATATCTAGGGTGACTGGGTGACCAAACAGGAGGATCTATTTGAGGAAGCGGCGCGGTATATTCGGGTTTTATTTACTAGTATGGGGCATACAAGGGTAAATTGTGACATTATTGAAACCAGGGTTACTAATTTGGATAATCAATGGTTGATGCGAGGAGTAACTGAGGAAGAGGTGAAAACAACTTTATTTATGATGGACCCGGGGAAAACACCAGGTCCGGATGGTATGACTGCTTTGTTTTTCCAATATTCCTGGGAGACGGTAAAAGATGATCTAATGCTTTTAGTTAATAATTTTTTAACACAGGGAGTTTTGAGAGGAGTTTGAACAGGACAAATATTTTTCTAATTCCAAAAATAGGTCGTCCAACGAGCATGACATAATTTCGTCCAATAAGTCTATGTAATGTTGGATATAAGTTGATATCTAAGGTTATGTGCCTGAGATGATCACATCTTCTGTTTGCAGATGATAGTTTATTTTTTTGTAAGGCAACAATAGAATAGGCCACACAAATTTTTTTGATTTTAAAGGAGTACGAGTTGATTTTTGGGCAACAGATAAATTTTGGGAAATCATCCATTCAATGTGGTCAGGGGGTTCCTGAGGGGTTAAGATTGGGGATTCAAAAGGTTTTAGGAATCACCAATCTGGGAGGAATGGGTACATATTTAGGTCTCCCAGAGAATTTAGGAGGAGCGAAAACCAAAGTTTTTGCCTTTGTGCGGGATAAGCTACAGTCTCGCATCTGTAATTGGTCAACTAGATTTATGTCTAGAGCTGGTAAAGAGGTACTGATTAAATCAGTTTTGACAGCTTTACCAACATATGTAATGTCCTGTTTTCGGCTGCCCCGAGGAATTATCCAGACCTTAATATCGGCAATAGCGGAATGGAGGGAGGTTTGGGGTTTAGGAATTTGGAAGAATTTAACACGACAATGCTGGCTAAGCAATTGTGGCGACTGTTAGATTATCCGGAATCTCTGGTAGCAAAGGTGTTAAAAGGTCGGTATTATAAGGACACATGTGTATTAGAGGCAACTTTGAAGGCATTGCCATCATATGGGTGGCGTAGTCTACACTCTGCGCGAGATCTGGTGCACAAGGGCTGTATTCGGAGAATTGGAAATGGGCGAGAACAATAAAGGTTTGGTATGACTCGTGGATACCGGATAAGATTCCTAGACCGGCGAGATGGTCAAGCTTGAATTTATTTCCAGAGCTGACACTTGATCAATTTATTAATAAGGCTAGGGGTAGATGGAAGGAGATTTTAGTACGTCAGTACTTTGATCCTCGGGATGTAGGGTTAATTTTGGGTATTCCCATTTCAATCTGGGATCGCCAAGATTCTTGGGGTTGGCATTACACAGCCACAGGTCGATATTCGGTAAAATCCGGGTACCGGATAGCTGTACAGCGAGATGAGTCGAAACATTGTCAGCTGGGACCAGACTTCGAGGCCCTATATAACGCAGTTTGGAAATTGAATTGCCCAAACAAGATTAGACATTTCATCTTGCAAACGTTGTCAGGATGCATTGCGGTTAGTAAGAATATTGCCAAGAGATGAGTTACTGATGATCCTGGATGTACTCGGTGTGATGAGGAACAAGAATATGTTAATCATACTTTGTTTCTATGTCCGCCAGCCCTCCAGGTTTGGACTTTATCTTGTATTCCATCGGCACCAAATATATTTCCTGGATCATCAATCTGGTTTAACTTGGATTACTTGTTCCGGCAGATGACGGATAAGGTTGAATGCGAGGTTTTTATGGCATCTATGGAAAGCGAGAAATGATTTCTGCTTTTCTAGCAAACTTATGAACCCGTAACGGGTGTTGAGTCTGGCTGCTGTGGATTATGCAGAATGGTCAGCGACTTGTTTAGGGGACACTCTAGGGGTACTCCTGCGACTTGGAATTATGTCAGAAGATCTAATCTAGTTTTCCCTACCACATCTAATATGCAATTCATGGGCTTTAAGTGCTTTGTGGACGCGTCCTGGAAGAACACTGATCGTTACTCTAGATTAGGTTGGTACTGCTTCTCAGATTCAGTGGGGGGGGGGGGGGGGGGGGGGGGGGGGGGGGGGGGGGGAGAACGAATGGGGGCCAAGGGTGTTGCAAGGTGTCTTTCAGCTACACATGCAGAGGTGGAAGCAGTACTCTGGGCGATGGAATCCTTGGTGACACTACACGTCTTAGAAGTGGAGGTTTCGACAGTCAGCGAGACGGCGGTGAAGATTTTTGAGCAACCGGAAGACTTGCTTGCTTTTGGTCCGTATCATGAGAGGTTCGCGAGGTTATGCTCACTTTTCTCGGTTTTTTCCTTGTCAGTCATCCCCCGGTTGATCAATTATAAAGCGGATTTTTTGCCTCGTCGAGTTAGAGAATTCCTTTATGATCGATGACACATCATTTTTTGGTTATTTCTAATGTATGCCGTTGACAAAAAAAAAAATTGAGGTCATACAATTAGAGTTTGATTCGGTTTAAGATAGAAACTTACGTTTCGACCAAAAAAACAATATCGAAAAATAGGAAAATTTTATTACATTCAAATTATTTTATTTTCGGTTGGGTAAAAGTTTTAAATTTTATTTAAGAAAATCTAATCCCTAAATGATACCCACATATTCCACATCTACTCATCACTTCATCTTCTGCTGCTAAACCTAAATGGATCACTATCCTCACTCTACCTGAAATTTGGATCATACAAAGAGTGATAATACCTCTTAACTCTTTCAGCTTCAGAGCATGGGCTTCTTGGTCTTGAAACAACCCCAAGGTCATATCTTATGCCAAACCTTGGAGGATAGCTCGAAGTCAGTTCAACACCGGGAAGGGCCATTGCATCTCTATAATCTTGAGGTCGACAGGGATCATGATAATAAGCATGTCCTGTGTTATTTCTCTGTTGCCATAGCCGCAAATCTGCGTTTTCTGGAATGGGTGCGTTAATCCCAGGAAACTCAACTGTCATTTTCATTTGCTGCTCTTGTGAGCTTGACTTTTCCAAGATTTCACCATCCTCGATGTTTACTTCTTTTTCTTCTTTAGTCTCTTCTTCGCCAAATATAGTAATTCCCGAGAAATGATCATCTTCGATAGCTAGGAGATATAACAAGAAAGCAGAGAAAACCAAGTCATGAACAAATATGCCTTTGATATGATGAGATGATGATAATGATGGTAAAGATAAAAATTGTTTTTTTTTTGGTGTCAACGAGATGAATATCATAATAAGTATGTAACATAATTTTTAAAGAACTTACATAGGTTACAGTTTGAGCCATCAATTTTAATGATATTAGTCAGTCCCACCCATTTTCGGTGGACAATAGGAATGGGTATGGATCAAGTTGGATTATACATTTTGAAACTAATCTAATGTAAAACAACAAGAAAGATCAAAAGTGCTTACCCAAATATCCAGGTGGATATCCAATCTCTCGCATTCTGTTAAGCCATGGAGGAGGATCGAGTTCCTGCCAACGATTAATAAAAAAAAAACTGCTTGATCAAGCAGCTCATTTGATAAGGTATGATTCTAATACAAGAGTCATGAGAAGAAGGTAGGAAATTACCCCTAGACCAAGGAGCTGACGAGTCTCTGCATCAAGTGAGCCAGGCTTCAAGCCATCATATTTTCCACCTTGAGAGCTCTGATAATATCGGGATGGTAGACGAGATCCAGGAGTCTGGTTTCTTTTACTTTTATGTTGCCTCCGAGCAATACTAACTGCAGATCGATCATAAGGCTTTGGACATTCTCTCAAGGAATGACTGTATGCGCCACAGTTGAAGCAACGTGGAGGATCATCAATAATCTCCAAGCCTCTGGAACGAAAAGACAAAAAATATAAAAATGCTCAGAAACAAAAGTATCAATAATACATTCACTGTCGCAAGATAAGTGGAATTTTAATTGCAGATAAAACTAGAAACAGTAGAAAAATACTACAAATCTAGAATTGTTTACCCTTCCGAGTTATTTGAACCATTGGCTGAATCTAAACCAACTGTAAATCCACGGTTATAAAGAGGAGTACTGCTACTTTCCACTGGAACAGATTTCTTCAGAGAATTGAGACCACTTTGATAGTCGAACCAAAATGACTGCACATGCAAGAATGTATCTGTCATTAAGGATTGCAAAAAGCATTCAATCAGATATCTGTTTTTAAAAAGTTTCACTCACCACAGATGACGTCTTCTGCAATCCCACACGCAACGCTGGAAAATATGTCTCTTCACCAGATTCTAGTACTTGTTCTTGGTCCTGATCATAAATGAATAAATTCTCGCTTAGGTCAAGTTTCATTTACAATTCTTCTTTCAATAACAACTTGAAATTGATTGACTTTTGCAAAACAAAAAGATTTACTGTATTGGCTATAAAAAGCACTTCAGAAGAGCATAAATCATAGCTACCTCAGTCAAGGAATTCTGTTCTGCCTCCCATTCTGACCATTGCTGTAATAAACTTTCCAGCTTCTGCTTACTAGCTCTGAAAAGTGCAGGACAACAAAAATTAAAACAAGTAACAATCATACAATGCTAGAAATGTTTGGGCATTCAAATGTCAAGAGAGTTACTTGTGGTCAAGTTAAGAGTCTACTTTGCACCTAACCTTGTTAAGTGTTTATAAGTAACATGGACTGAAGGTTGCTGTTCTTCATTCATAGTTCTGGGTCTTTTAACACCAGATTTAGCTGACACATGGAATTATGGAAAAGAAAGAAAGAACCCATAATCACATGCATTCATGTCTCAAAACAAATGACTATAGCAACATGTTTAACTCCGTGTCAACCTTAAACTGTATTTGAATTAGATATTTTCCAAGAGGTCTTAAGAAACGCAAGAATTGGCAGACAACTTCAACATAAAAAGAAGAATAAGGATACAACTAACATCCACGTTCACAGTTTCAGCACTCACATTGACAGCATCCCTAACCTCCACTCTCGACGTTTCCCCTGAAAACTGGCCAGACACATTCCTAAAGTCATCTTCTGTTAAATCCATGTCTTCCTCCATGATTATATTGATTTCCCCATCCTCAGCTGATGAAGTCAAGAATAACAAACAGAGATAAATTCCAAAAACTCTTCTTTACTCATATAATACAATCAAACAACAAAAACCCTCACTAAGCCGATTAAACAAAACAAAAATCTTTTCCTCGGTTCTCTTTAACTTGAATTAGTCTCACAAACGAGAAAGAATACATTACCAACTAAAGAATGGAAATTAGGTGAACTTTACCAGAATTGAGGTCACCTTTCTGTCCTTCCAAACTAGAGCCGCTTGAAGCTGCCATGTTATGGTAAATGTGAACAAGTTTTGACGTTGGTGCGGAATGATCCGAGAAACTTTTCTCTAATCTTTAACCAAAGATAGCCTACATAACAAATGTAAACACCATCAGCAATGATCAGTCAATGTCATTGTTAGAGAAAATAAAGAAACCAATTCTAAGTCTAAACAAACCGCGCCTTCTTAAGGTTCGAGCTAGTCAGTTTAATCGCAAGCAACAAGAATCAAAATAGTTTCATTTCAAAATTCAGCGCCAATTCCTTTTTTCAATCAAATTTGTGAAAGAGAAAAAGCATTAGGATTGAAGAGTTTTGCAATAACAGTGATTAGCTAACTCCAAGAATCTCCCTCACCAAGAATATCCCTAAAATCATCAAATAGACTAAAAACGAGAAATACGCAAATATGAAACGACACGAAGCTGAAATCGAAAGCGAGGAAATCAAATTCTTTAAAGCAGAGATTGATTACAGGGAAGGTAAAGAGATGGAAGAGTGAAACGAGAGATGAGAAAGGCTTTACCTTTTTCAACGGGAAACAAAATTGTGACTGAAGACGAAGAAGAAGAAGAATGGCGAGGACGACGATAGATCTGCGGGGATTCAAAAGAGAGGCTTTTATTGGTCCGCCCAAACAAAATTAGGGGCTGCTCTTTGCTTAACAATAATTAAAAGTTTTCTTTTATCAAAAGTAAGATTCACTTTTTAAAACTTTATTCTAATTTATTAACGATAATGAAAAAAATATCAAATCTTTCATAAAATTTTGATCGACACTTGAAAGTTTTACATAATCAAATTTTAATAAAAACTTGCCTGTAAAGCCTAACACACAAATAATAAAACCTTAGGAAGTGCTATTGAATTAAGGTTTAAATTTAAAGTATTTTAACATATTTGAAAGAACTACTTGTTTAGTCATATTTTCGGAACATTGTACTCATTCTAATAAGATAGCAAAATTGGGTCTTCCAATATCAATAGGATAATAGGATGATAATTTCCCTTATGTATCTTACAAAAAAAAAAAATTTGTTTTCTCAACGACAGTAAAATATGATAAGGTTAGAAAACAGACAAGAAACATCAGGGTTGAGGTCTATATAATCTCCCAAACCGTGCCAGCGCATCGGCGTTCGAATTCAACTCCCGTGGAATGACAGATAAGGAACACACCTCGAAAAGAGACCTTAACTGTTGGAACTCCTCCTAATATGTCTCAAACACCGGCCACTTCGTAGGTTGGTTAAAGATGTGCAACACCATCTCACAGTCCGTAGACACCTCTACCTCTTGAATTTGACGCTCTGCCAGTGGTCCCAAAGCCCGAATGACTGTTTCCACCTCAGCGTGCAGAACCGTAAGACTACGGTATCCCCGCTCCGATCCTGATAATAATCCGCTCACTAAATCTGGAAAATATATCCACCCGAATCCAGAATACTGATCGGTGTCTTTCCAGGAAGTGTCCACAAAGCATCTATATCCTGTCCACAAAAAAAATATTCTTAGGAAATCTGAATAATAGTATTTCTTTATCGATTGAAAAGCAATAATGCTATTAAAAGGTACAAAAACCAAAAATACACATTACAAACAAAAATAATAGGAAAATAAATCTAAAAATAACTTAAGAAACATAAACCCTATATTGTAGTAAGGGTGTCAGAATTAAAAATCAGCGGCTGCACCGAATCCGTACTATTATGGAGTGGGTAAAGATTCAAGTTTTTATGATCTAAAAAAAAGGATATTGCGGGTCGACTCACTATGGTCTAGCAAATATTACAGGATAAATCCGAACAGACAATAAGCTAACTCACGGGCTATAACAATATGTAATTTAAATGGTCCATTAATCATTAAACCTTTATATTATTTTTCAAAAAGTTTCAAAATGTTTAATTAAGTTGTATGATCCATCATTTATTTTTATATACATGTTTTCTATTTCTATTTTTGAACTATTATTTTTCAAAATTTCTTAAAAACATTTTTCTTGTTTCTTATGTCGTTTGATTAAATTAGTTTTCAATTTGAACATTTACCTAATTAGTTATTTTGCTTATTTTTCAAATTATTTATTTGTAGTTTTGCATGATAATTAGTTTTAATTCATAGACATTCAATTTTATGTTCCTTTTATTACTTAATTACACAAAAACGTCAAACTCGCGGGTTAACCCATTAAACATACGATATAATACATGCATAGCATGATTATTAGCTTAGAACCTATAGGTTATAACGGGTCAGCCCATAAAAGGCCGCAATTAAGCACAACCAATAATGGGATGGTTAAATGATGCGGATCAACCCTAATTGATACCCCTGGTTGGAAGGATCGAGATCCTGAGTGGTCTCGCATCCGTGAATGACTCTGCCACATGTCGATCTACTGGGGACACCGCCATGCAAACGCCTCTGATGAATCGGCGAGAAGACATCGCTGTACTTCTGTCCAAACCGCCTGCAACCAGCAAACAAGCAGATTTATGTCACCAAGATTGAAATCATCACCAAAAAATAATTAAGAGGAACTTCAGCCGATTTGCTCCTCCGAAAATTGTAACGCCTCAAGAATGAACCATGTTGTTTTGAAATATATCCACATGCACTGTGGCATCACTTGAAGAATTAATGTCGAATATGAAACAAACTCCGTTAAGGAATCCAAAAAAGTATTTGATGATGGTGAAGCACAACGAGAAATAAGTAGATTTGAAGAATTGATTGTCAATCCAACACAATAAAACAACATAAACATGGGCAAGACGACACAAAAAGGAGAAAGAGAAATAATTCTCATAACTCGTTATGACACAAACGATAAAACTATATCATATCTAAAACAAAACAAAGCCCTAACAGTAGGGATAAGATGAACAGAATCGACGCCGGTGCTATAGAAACCACAGTCGCCGTCTCCAAAGAAAAACCAAAACGGCTATATTCCACTATTGAAAAGAAAAAAAAAAATACAAAAAATAGAGATTATTATGTTGCACTCAATAACTAAAATGTATATAGAAAAAAAAAACAAAGTATATCCTCCACACCATTATGTTGTACTTGCAATAATCTATTAGAAACTAGAGATCATATCACATGTTCTTGTCCTGTGTGTTTCAATTATGAAATCTGGAACGAGAATCAAGTTTGATTCGGGATATTTTCTTTTGTTCAAAATAGGTACACCTTTCGTACATGGATGTACCAACTCTCAACGGACCTCTAAGAAAACAAGGAAACTGAAATGTATTGATGTTAAAGCTACAGTCTAAACCCTGTGGAGAGAAAGGAATCTAAGAATAGTTGTTCACTGTCTCTGATGTTTTTAAGGACAGAGATCGAGACATAAAGGACACAATATTGGCTACAAGGCAGAGAAAGTCATTCTCGAATATGCTAACTCTTTAGTTTATGTTTGACTATAAGCTAAATGGGGTTTAATTTTTCACTCCTCCACCAGCATCTTCTACTTTGTAACTAAATCAGTCGTTTTATCAAAAAAAAAAGTACACAATACAAATTTAATCCAAATTACAGAGATTATTAGATATTGTATCTGATTGAATGACTCGATGACAAGTGACCTAGTAGTGTAGTCACTTTACAAATTCTCAAATCATTAGAGATCGAATCTCCTATCTGCAATAGTAAGAACATAATTTAAAAATTCATTAGACTAGTTGACAAAAAAAAATGACACCTGATTTTGTGAGATATCATATAAATATTGTTAACATATCATTATCTAGGTCTTGAATATCTCTAATTTGTAATAAATAAATCACAATGCATATTAAATCGGATAATAATTAAATAGAGTGTAGTCACATCTGTCTCAAATCAAATGAGCCTAATAAATAAATGTCAAGATTCATTGTAGCACTCATAAAGCCCAAAATCAAACACAAATGATGTGCAAAACAGACACAAAAAAGAACTTCTATTTTACAACACTTTTTTCCGTCCATATTATAACCAAATTAAAATACATTGTTTAAATACATAAGCCCGCCGGAATATAAAATTTTCTAAAGAAAAGTCCAGAAAAAGGAAAACTAAAACATAAAACCTTGAAAGGACAAGAATGGAAACCATATAGTTGAAAAGTAAAATAATCTGCTACCTCAAACATAAGAACAAAAACCATCAGAGACATGACCAAGTTTATGGCGAAACTTCTTATGACAAATAGGAGTACCTCATAACTGAAGACCGAGCTACTATTTCAGCAAGAGAGTCCTAGAGCCAAATTGCGTGAAGCCACAGAAAAAGTCTAATAGGAGGTGAGACCAAGGACAAACTAAAGGGCAAAAATGACACGAAAATAAGAAACACATCTTCCAAGAAATGACGAAGTCGAAAACATAGTCGACCGATAAACTTTTCAATATATCCCAAAAAAATACCAGACTTCGAATAGATCTTTTAAAGTATGGACAAAGAATGCACCAACCTCTAAACAGAGAAACCGAACTCAAGTAAGCACAACTACCAATCGAAACCGAAGAAAAAAGTTCAAGATCAACCTAAAGAGTAGATAAATTAGTTAGTTATTTATTTATTTATGAAAGGAAAAGAATAAGTTTGCATTTGTTTATTTTACATTTGAAAATTAAAATGATGGATCTCAGATGCGAGAGAATATTCTATATTGTTGGACGATTTGATGTTAGACGAAGTATGCCTAAATGATTAGTCAAATCCCTTTATAATTAATTAAGCTAAATTATTATTTTATTATCATGTGTATCCATTAAAAAGACCAAACCTTAATCAATAGCAATACTTAAAAAGTATTGTACTGATAATGACAATGAACAGCATAATTAGAACTTAATACAACAGCTTTTCGAAAATTTTCACTAACAATTACTGGTTCTACAACAACAATTACTTAAGAAACTAACCAATCAAAAAGCACCTTGGCTTTTGCTAAGCGCAGACAGATCCCACTAATCAATCGACCAACCATTTTTCTGTCACATGTTATTCTCATTATAGTGAATAATCCGAGCACAATTATGCGACTAAATTGAGTGCTATGAAGAAAACTACCGACATAAACACTTATTATTGCTGAGTTATTTACAGTGTAATGGTAAATATGATCCATGTAATAATTATAACATCATAAATCAATTAGATTTTTTTTCACTACAACTAATAGATTATATAAAAAATTTAAGTTATAGATCAAACAATTAGCAATCTAACTATTAACAATATAAACATTTACTAATTGATTATATTACAGATAAACTTTTATAAATTAATAATGTTGTGACTACATTTAATTAATAAATTTTTATTAATTTATAGAGATTATTAATTTACTGAAATATTAATTGAACAAGAAAAAATCAATTTAAGATCATGAAATTATATTATCTTATGGAAGTTTTTAATGTATATTAATTTATATAGTATTAATTTAAAGATATAATACTATATTTCTTTTCCGAGTAGCATCTATTGTTGTCAATATTAGCTTGCTTCAATGTCTTTTAAGTGACTAATATGTTAAGTGAATGTTTTGTGTAGGTGTTTGAAAGTAAAAACAAAGAAGACAATGGTGTTTACGAGTTCCCAAAGAAAATGATTCCTTGGTACATCTCGGTGAGTATAACTCACAGATTTGGCTTCACTATAACCACAAGAGCAATTACAAGTGTTGAGTTACAAGAACAAGAAAGATACTCCCAAGATCCAAGCTCACACTCTCTTAGGTCTCTCTACTTCTCAAGGTAATTCTCTCACACAACACTCATGCTTCTTTCTCATCGATATATAGACGAATACTCCCTCACATCAACTTTGCTTTCCCTGACAAAATCCTCTATTTGCTCACCATTGACCCAAAAGGTACACTTCTCTTTTAGGCAATGAAGATAAAAGACTTGGACCAACAAATGATGTAGAAACGTGGCCCATCTGGTGAAATAGTAATCAGCAAATAGGCCCAATAGACAAGTCCATGATGCCAATCCAAAAGACATAGACTTGGACTTAGGCCACACGGCTCGGCCCATACCGGCCCAAGAAGATGGAGAAGCGTCGGTCCACAAACTCCACCTCGACTTCTCCACTTCTTCGCGACAATCTAGGCGACTCCTCGATTTCTCCACTTCTCCTTAGAGTACCGAGGTAACCTTTCACTTTCCTCTTTGCAACCCTAAACGACCCCCAAAACAACACTTATCTCATTTTCTCCTTTCATCTTCTTCACTCCTCCAACAAAACCAGAGAGAAAACTCTCTCAGATCTTCTCCACTGTGAAAAGACAAAACCATTAGAGATAAACCTTTTCTCCTTCACCCTTCATATTGTAACCCCGAAGAACCATCAGAACCAACAACCATTTCCGATTCCAATCTCCGACATGCATGAAGTCCGATCATCGCAGAGTAAGTAAAACAAAACACCCTCTTCTCTGCTTATTTCCTTTCATTCTTAGTTTTGTTTTTCTTCAAAACTAGGAACAAACAAACACCAGAAGAAAACTAACCTTCTCTTCTGACCCCCTCTTCGACATGCATGTACGCCGAAGAGACCCCATGAAGACTCTTGGTCTTCTAACACGGCAGATCGCTGAGTAAAGCCAGCCGATCTAACGCCGCCTCAAACTTTCTCACTGGCACTGACTTTGTCAGTATGTCCACCAGATTCTCCAAGGTACTAATTTTCTTCACTCTTATCTCTTCTTCTTCAATTAGTTCCTCAGAAAACTCATTCTAACCGCCATGTGTTTTGTCCTTTCATGGTATACACTGTTTTTTGCAAAGGCATATGGCGCTCTGAGAGTCGCAGAAGATCTGTGCATCCAGATCTCCAAGTCCGATTTCACAGGTAATACCTTTTAACCACACTGCTTCTTTTGCTGCTTCTACTAACGACATGTATTCGGCTTCTGTTGTTGACAATGCCACTCTAGTCTGAAGACCAGATCTCCAGCTGACAGTATTTCCTCCCACTTGAAAGACGAATCATGTTATGGATCTCCTTCTGTCAAGGTCAGATGCATAGTCGCTATCACAAAATCCCTTGATTCCTTTCATTTCACTCTTCTTAAAATTTAGACTAAGATATTTTGCATGCTTTAAATATCTCAATATCCATCTAACTGCATTCCAATGTTCTGTACCAAGGTTACTCATGAAGCGGCTAACCAGACCCACACCGTATGCCAGATCCGCACGTGATCCAACCATCGCGTACATCAGACTTCCCACTGTCCTGGCGTAAGGTACATTTTCCATTAACTTTTCATAATCTTTGATACTTGATAGCTTAAAATGAGAACCCATAGGAGTTTGTACTGCTTTACCCTCTGATTGATTGAATGTGCTTAAAATCTTGTTAATATAAACCCTCTGAGATAATCTTAGAATACCATTCAATCTGTCTCTTGAAATATCCATTCCCAGTATCCTCCTTGCATTTCCTAAATCCTTCATTTCAAACTCTTCACTTAATAAACTTTTAAGCTTTATGATTTCTCCCATGTCGCTTGATATCAATAGCATATCATCGACATAGAGAAGCAAATAAATATAGAAACCTTTCTTGAATTCTCTGAAATATACGCAATTGTCAAAATCACTTCTACTATAACCATGAGATTGAATATAATCATTAAACCTCAAATTCCACTGTCTAAAAGCTTGCTTTAAACCGTATAGTGATTTATGTAACAAACACGCACTTCCCTTCTTTTAAAAACCTTCAGGTTGTTGCATGTAGATTCTTTCATCTAGGCTTCCATGTAAAAAAGCTGTTTTTACATCCATCTGCTCCAATTACATATCATAATTAACCACAATTGAAAGCATTAACCTGATAGTAGTGTGCTTTATCACAGGAGAAAACACTTCATGATAATGAACACCCTCAATCTGTGTAAACCCCTTAGCAACCAACCTAGCCTTGAACCTTTGCTTTTCAACACCTGGAATTCCCGGTTTCACTTTGTAGATCCAATTGCACCCAATGGTTTTTAGATTACCAGTCATAGGAATATCTGACCATGTTTTATTCTTGTTGCAAGACTCTATTTCCTCTTTCATAGCAGCTATCCATAAGTCACGATCCTTTCCATTCACAGCTTCTGTGTAAGTCTTAGGTTCATCAAAATTTATATCATCTGCAGCATTTAATGCATAATATGCCACGTTGTTTTCAATGAACCTACTAGGACAACTAATTTTCCTTTTGCATCTGTCTCTAGCCAACAAATAATCACTATAGTCAGATTCATCCATCTCTGCATCAATTTCTGTGTTTATATTCTCTGTTTCCTCATTTGAATCATGAAAAACTCCACCTTGATCTGTATCATGAACAACATCATTTGAACTTCCAGCTTCATTTGAATCAGTAGGTAGCAAAAAAAGAAACCCTTTTATTCTTATCCACCTCCTTCTTCTTCTTAAAATCCAATGAAACTTTGTCAAAATCTTTGTATACAATATCTTCATTGAAGATTACGTCTCTGCTCACAATACATCTCTTGTCTTCCAAACTCCATATTCTATAACCTTTAACACCTTTCGGATACCCCATGCAAACTCCCTTTTTAGCTCTAGGTTTTAGTTTGCCTTGCTCAGAATAAAAATAAGACAAACACCTGAATCTTCTCATGTGAGAAAAGATTGGTTCTCTTCCTGTCCACAGCTGTTCTGGCATTTGATAGTTTATAGGTTTCGAAGGAGTTCTGTTAAGTATATAAACAACTGTAGATGCAGCTTCAGCCCATAATGATTATGATAGACCAGTCTCTGTCAATAGGCTTCTAACCTTTTCCTAAATAGTCATATTCAACCTTTCAGCTATTCCATTCTGTTGCGGAGTGTATAGACATGTTCTGTGCCTCTTTACCCCTTCTTGAGCACATAAATCATCGAACACCTTGCTACAATATTCCAGCCCATTGTCTGTCCTCAAAACCTTCTTTTTACCACTTTGATTCTCAGTCAAAGTCTTCTAATGTGATTCTCCCTAGGATAGAACTCTGAAAATCGGGGCTAGAGTACTCGGAATCGAATGAAACTTGAGCAGCGGATAGATTGGAGAGTGAGAAACTCGGTTATGAGTTTTGAGCGGATTTGATCGAGTATTTCCTGAGATACGTGGCAAAGGTCTCTGTGAGACAAAGAACTGAAGGATTGATGGAGATGGATATGGCTGCTGGTTCGTGTGAATTGGTGGATAGTTTCTGTGATTATATGAATTAAGTGAAGAATCTCTTGGCTAACAACGTGATAGGAGATTCAGGCTCTAGGATGTCCAGGACCGTGGCTTGAGAGCATGAAAACTTTAAAGAAGTTTTTTTGTCAAAATAATACTCTGAAGAAGTTTACAGCAAGTTCTGGGGTTTAAATATAACCCTAGAACCAAAACGATATGTAGTTCTAAAAAAAACAACATGTAGTTTGAAACTTATAAAAAAACAGCAAAGCGTTTAAATAAAAACAACGAGGCATCCCCTAATGGTGCACCTCAAAATCTACTAAGTACAAAACCAGATTGGTTTGTACATTATTCTCCTAATGGTAAGACTCCTAAGTAACTCGCCGTAGTGATCCATCTACCTCATTAAAAACCATGAGAGAAAACCCAATTGGGACAAAACTCTCTATGGAAAAAAGAGTACAAACTTCCTCACCTAAGTTACCTAGTTATCATTACCAGGAGAAGTCTTCAAGATGGAGATGTTGAAGACTTTGTGCAGCTGCTAGCTCGTCAACTCCTTCGAAAATGAGGGAATGAGCTCCCTTGGCCATCTCCTTAGCTCTGGAACGTGTAATCCAACCCTCTACTTCAGGTGCTACAGCTGTTGTGTCATCCACGATCATATCATCCTCTCCTTCTTGAAAAGGATATGTCCTCAAATCTGTATCTGCAACATAAGGAAGCAAATAAGAAACATTGAACGAATTTGATATGTTATACTTACCTCGAAGATCGATCTTGTAAGCATTGTTGTTGATCCTATTTATGACTTCAAATGGACCATCAACTCGTGGCAGTAGTTTGCTCTTCCTGTCTTCTGGAAATCGATATTTCGTGAGATGAATCCACACCAAATCTCCTTCTTCAAATATCAGCTCCTTTCTTCCTTTGTTGGCGTGTTTCTGGTACTGCTCTGTCTTTTTCTCTATGTTCTCCTTGCTTTGGCATGAATTCTCCTAACTTGTTCAGCCTTTGCTTTTCCATCTGCACTACATTTCACACTCAAAGGCAAAGAAATCAAGTCTAGAGGGGACTATGGGTTAAAGCAATAAACAATCTCAAAGGGAGAAAAGAGAGTGGCAGAATGCTTAGCGTGGTTGTAAGCAAACTCTACATGTGGTAGACACTCTTCTCATGACTTGATGTTGCTCTTCACCAACGTCCTTAGAAGTGTTAACGTTCTGTTCACTACTTCTGTCTGTCCATCAGTCTGAGGATGGCATGATGTTGAAAACGTCAATCTGGTCCCTAGCTTAGCCCATAGTGTGCGCCAGAAATGTCCTAAGAATTTGGTGTCTCGATCTGAAACTATCACTTGAGGCATTCCATGCAATCTCACAACTTCCCTGAAAAATAGATTAGCTACACAAACAGCATCATCCGTCTTGTGGCTAGCTATAAAGTGAGCCATCTTGCTAAACATGTCAACAACCACAAAAATAGAATCTCTACCATTTCTGGTTCGAGGTAAGCCAAGTACAAAGTCCATAGATAAATGAGTCCAGGGCTGCGAAGGAATAGGAAGAGGTGTGTATAAACCTTGTGGTTGTACCTTACTCTTAGCCATTTTGCATGTTTCACACCTAGAACAAACCTGATCGACATCCGTCTTCATGTTTGGACAATAGAAGTGATCCTGGAATCCAAGTAGAGTCTTTGTAACTCCGAAATGCCCTGCTAATCCACCTCCATGCGCCTCTCTAACTAGCAGCTCTCTGATTGACCCTCTTGGTATACACAAGCGATTATTGTAGAATAAATAACCATCCTGTCTAAAGAACTTATCAACAGCAAACTTATGGCATTTGCCATAGCTCTCAGCAAAGTCATTGTTAGTCTTATACAAGTCTTTAATATGCTCAAAATAGGCCAACTTAGAAGTTAAAGTAGAGACTAGAGTGTACCTTTTTGATAATGCATCTGCAACTACATTATCCTTACCTTTCTTGTACTTAACTATGTATGGAAACGTCTCTATGAACTCCATCCATCTGGCGTGTCTCTTGTTGAGCTTTTGTTGTCCCTTTAAGTGCTTCAACGACTCATGATCTGTATGAATGACGAATTCTTTTGGCCACAAGTAATGCTGCCACGTCTGAAGTGCTCTAACCAATGTATACAGCTCCTTGCCGTAAGTTGGGTAGTTGATTGCAGCTCCTCCTAGCTTCTCACTGAAGTAAGCTACTGGTTTTCTATTCTGCATCAAAACAGCACCAATTCCCACTCCTGAGGCATCACATTCAATCTCAAATGTTTTCATAAAATCATGAAGTACTAAGTGTGGAGAATTGATATGTTTCTCTTTCAAGGCTGAAAACGCCTTTTCTTGTGTTGTTTCCCATCTGTATCCAATGTCCTTCTTAATGACTTCTCTTAGTGGTGCTGCAATGATGCTGAAGTCCTTGACAAATCTCCTGTAGAAGCCTGGAGAACTGATATGCTTCTCCAACGTTTTTAGGTGTTGGCCAATCTCTGATTGCTTTGATCTTCTCATCATCTACTCTAACTCCATATGCACTAACAACAAAACCTAAAAAGACAACCTCAGTACTACAGAATAAACATTTAGAATAATTAGCAAAGAGAGATTGAGAGTGAAGAACATCTAGAACCCTGCGGATGTGCTCTAAATGCTCTCCCAAACCTTTGCTGTAGATGAGTATATCATCAAAGTAGACTACTACAAACAGCCCAATGAACGGTCCGAGAGTGTGATTCATGAGACGCATGAACGTGCTGGGAGCATTTGTGAGACCAAACGGCATAACCAGCCACTCATATAAGCCTTGCTTGGTCTTGAATGCAGTCTTCCACTCATCCCCTTCCCTCATTCTGATCTGGTGGTAACCACTCTTCAAATCGATTTTAGAGAAGATGGTGGATCCACATAACTCATCCAGCATGTCATCAAGTCTTGGAATCGGATGTTTGTACTTCACTGTGATGTTGTTGATAGCTCTGCAGTCTACACACATCCTCCATGTCCCATCTTTCTTAGGCACTAACAACACTGGTACATCACATGGGCTTAAACTCTCACGAATATAGCCCTTACTCATCAGCTCCTCTACTTGCTTCTGAAGCTCTTTAGCCTCAAGTGGATTAGTTCTGTAAGCTGGTTTGTTTGGCAACATAGAACCAGGCACTAAATCAATCTGATGTCCAATTCCACGAATTGGAGGCAATCCCAGTGGTATCTCTTTAGGAAAAACATCCTCATACTCCTCTATGATCTGAATAATCTCATGTGGAAGCTCCTCTGAAGGTTTAGTACACGTCAATGTCTCCTTGTACACAAACATAAAAGTAGTCATTTCTGGATCAAACAGCTTGTTAAAATCACTGTGATTAATGTACAATGCATTTGACACTTTCTCCTTCTCCTTTCTGTTCATATGCATCTGATCCTTGTAGATTTCAGCTGGTGTGAGTGGAAGAAGAGTGATTTTTCGTCCCTTGTACTCAAACACCTGCTTGTTTGTGTACCCATCATGCATTACATGCCTATCATACTGCCATGGTCTGCCCAACAGAACGTGACTAGACCTCATTGGCACAATATCACACAGCAACTCATCTTCATACTTCCTAATCACCAACTTGATGAGTACTTGCTGAGAAACGGTTATAGCTCCCTTGTTGTCTAACCACTGCAGCTAATACGGTTTAGGATGTGAACTAGTCTTTAGATTAAGCTTCTTTACCATCTCTTCACTGACTGCATTAGTGCAACTCCCTCCATCTACAATCAGTGTACACACCTTTCCCTGAACAACACATCTGGTGTGAAAGAGATTCTCACGCTGATCTCTGTCATCTGGATGAACCTGAATGCTCAATGCTCTGCGTGCAACAAGTAACTCTCCAACTGCTGCAGCTGCTTCTTCCTCCTCCAAATCATCCTCTACCTCACTTTCTGAACTCTCCTGAGGCACAATCTTTCTCCTTCTCTCAAAAACATCTTCTTATTAGGACAGTCTCTGGAGTAGTGTCCCATTCCTTGAAACTTGAAGCATTTGACATTGCTATTACAAGTGCCACTTCTGGTTTTAAGCTCTGTTTTGACCTCTTCTTTCACTACAGAGACTGCGGGTCTGTTATCTTTGATTGGAGCTGTTTTGGTGAATTCTCTTGGCTTAGGGATACTAGAAGTGAAAGTAGACCTGCCAATTCTCCTCTTAAGCTGCGCCTCTATCAACTCAGCTTTGTGCACCATCTCCTGCACATCTTCATAATTCTGCAGCTCTACCTTATCTTGTAACTCTCCGTTCAATCCCCAATAAAATGAGACATCACCATATCATCACTCTCACTCAAATCAGCTCTGATCATAAGTGTCTCCAACTCCTGATAGTAATCACGAACTGATCTGGTGCCTTGTACAAGGCGTCTCAACTTGCTAAGCATCTCTCTCTGATAGTGCGCATGCACAAACTTTCTCCTCATGTGTCTAACAAGTTCTCTCCAAGTGGTGATTGGAGGCTCTCTTTGTCTGTCTCTGACGAGTCCCAACTGCTCCAACCACAACAATGCATAGCCATTAAACTCTGAGACTGCTATCTTAACCTTGTTAAGTTCATAAGTTCTCTGCACCAGAAAATTAGACTCCATCTTCCTCTCCCAATCCAAATATGTCTCTGCGTCATTAGTGCCATGAAAAGGGGGGAATTGGATCTTAATGTTGCTCAGCTGCTGTCTCAAAGGGTCATACTCACGTGCATTGCCTCTGTTTCTAGGTCTCCTTAACGTTTCACCACTATATTCTGATCTTTCACCTTCTTCTGAATGCTCATGATCTGATTCCACATAAATCCTATGTCCAGCAACGTAATCAGACTGTCTTTGTGGCTGTGAGCTTCTCCTTTGATGACCAACTATTTCTCTGTCCCTAATTGGTGATTTAAGGCGTCTAACTCTCTGTTGTCTAGAAGAAGAACCCACGTGTGCCTTTCCTTTAGGAATTCTGATTGCTTCATTAGGACTAGAAGGCTCTGATGATTCTGGCTCGGTAGGACTTTGATCATTCTTTAGCTCTTTGAATCGGTTCTCAAACTTGCTATCAAGCTGCTCTAATTGCTGAATGAGCTGAGAAGCTATTGCTTGATTGGCTTCTTTGATTTGCTGAGCCATGGCTTTGTTTAGAGCTTCCATAGCTTCAGCTGAAAGCTCTATTGTACCTGAAAGGAAGTCAAAACAGCTCACAGTAATTAGTTCTTAGACAAAAAAACGAAAATCCTAATCCTACTAGGAATAATATTCCTAAACTAATCATAATTCTAACAGGAAAACAGAAAACCTAATCCTAATAGGAAAACAGAAACTAATCCTAATTCTAATAGGAAAACTCAAAACCTAATCATAATTCTAATAGGAAAACTCAAAACTAATCCTAATTCAATCAGGAAAACGAAACCTAATCCTAATTCAATCAGGAAAACAGAATCTTAATCCTAATTCAATCAGGAAAACGAAACTAAACCCTAACAATGAATGAGAACGAAATTAACAAGAGAAAGAGAGATTAGAGTTAGAGATTTTCTCAGCCTTGGCACAGAGTTGGCTCTGATACCACTTGATGTAATTCTCCCTAGGATAGAACTCTGAAAATCGGGGCTAGAGTACTCGGAATCAAATGAAACTTGAGCAGTGGATAGATTGGAGAGTGAGAAACTCGGTTATGAGTTTTGAGCGGATTTGATCGAGTATTTCTTGAGATACGTGGAAAAGGTCTCTGTGAGACAAAGAACTGAAGGATTGATGGAGATGGATATGGCTACTGGTTCGTGTGAATTGGTGGGGTGACGAATTGAAGTGATTAAATGGATAGTTTCTGTGATTATATGAATTAAGTGAAGAATCTCTTGGCTCACAACGTGATAGGAGATTCAGGCTCTAGGATGTCCAGAATCATGGCTTGAGAGCATGAAAACTTTAAAGAAGTCTTTTTGTCAAAATAATACTCTGAAGAAGTTTACAGCAAGTTTTGGGGTTTAAATATAACCCTAGAACCAAAACGACATGTAGTTCTAAACAAAAACAACATGTAGTTTGAAACTTATAAAAAAAACAGTAAAGCGTTTAAATAAAAATAATGAGGCGTCCCCTAATGGTGCACCTCAAAATCTACTAAGTACAAAACCAGATTTTTTTGTACATTATTCTCCTAATGGTAAGACTCCTAAGTAACTCGCCGTAGTGATTCCATCTGCCTCATTAAAAACCATGAGAGAAAACTCAATTGGGACAAAACTCTCTATGGGAAAAAGAGTACAAACTTCCTCACCTAAGTTACCTAGTTATCATTACCAGGAGAAGTCTTCAAGATGGAGATGTTGAAGACTTGTGCAGCTGCTAGCTCGTCAACTCCTTCGACAATGAGGGTATGAGCTTCTTTGCCCATCTCCTTAGCTCTGGAACGTGTAATCCGACCCTCTACTTCAGGTGTTGCAGCTGTTGTGTCATCCACGATCATATCATCTTCCAATCAACAAACTTCCCGTAAGCTTCATCTTTTGTTCTCAGAAAATACACCCAGACTTTTCTAGTAAAATCATCAACGAATGATATATAATACTGACATCTTGCCAAACTAGGTGTTACACTAGGTGATCCCCATAGATCAGAATGAACATATTCCATAGGCCCTTCTGAAACATGAATACCTTTTCTGAATGACATTATGTGTGCTTTCCCGAGAATGCATGGCTCACATTTCTTGAAGTATTTGATTGCCCCTTGTTTAATCAGCCATCTTTCTTTCAACAGCTTCATGTTAGCAGTACTTATATGTCCCAATCTGTTATGCCACAAATCCATCAAATTTTCGGATACCAACATCACATTAGCTTCTGCTTTCATAGGTCTTCCATTTAAGAAATATAGAGTGTTCTTGTAACTAGCTGATAGAACCACTCGTTCATCCTTAAACACCTGCAGCTTGAAATTCTTTGATTTATACCAACACCCCAACATCTCCAATTGTCCCAATGAAATCAAGTTTCTTCTAGCCATTTCAGAAAATCTAACATGTGATAAAATCACAACTGATCCATCATCATTCTGAAGCTTCATTTTCCCAATAGCAGTCACATCGCAGCTTGTGTCATTTCCCATTAAGATCTTTTCTCCATTAATCTCTTCCACATCAAACATGAGGTCTTTTCTGAATGTCACATGATATGAGCATCCAGAATCGATAATCAACTCATCTCCCACTTCTCTATTTGACGCCATGAACATTAATGGTTCACTCTCAATAGCTTCAACAACACTAGCCTCTACTTTTCCTGATCTGCTATCATTTCCATGATGCTTTCTTTTTGGACAATCTCTTTTGAAGTGATCCTCCGAACCACAAAACCAGCACTGTTTACCTTTTGCTCTGGACTTAGATCTACTTTTGTCCTTCTGTTTTCCTTTTGAAGTTGTAACCTTTTCACTTCTTCCTCTACTCTGAAACACCAGACCTTCTGCACTTGACTGTAACTTGTAAAGACCCTTTTTCTTTTAGTTCCATTTCTATGGAATAAGCTAAACTAACAATATCTTTTACTGTGATTGTCTCTCTTCCGCTGCTGTACTTCAATGTGTGAACAAGAGTATCAAATTGTTTTGGTAGACTATTCATAAGAATAGCTGCCTTATCTTCATCACTCATATCAACATGTACGCTAGCCAGGTCAGATATCAATTTATTAAAGACATCTAGGTTCTTATCTAGATTCTTTCCAGCATCCATTTGAAAGCATAAAACCTTGTTTCAGGTTAAATATGTGTGGAAGTGTCCTCACCTGATACTCTGCCTCCAAAGTCATCCACGTATCATATGCAGATCTCTCCCTTTTCACTGACCTGAGAACAGCATCAGCCAGACTTGAACATATAAAATTCTTTGCTCTCTTGTTTTTTGCTTTCCATCTCTGATCTGCTTTTGCCTTTCAAGTTTATCTTCTACAGCAGCTTTGTTGTACTTTTACCCTTTGGATCTAAACTAGCTTCCTCTTATAGATAAACAGGTAGAAGTGGATCATCAAGTCCCAGAATCTCCAGTTGCGCCAGGATCTTGAATTTCCAGAGAGAGAAGTCACCTTCTCCATCAAATTTCTCAACGTCAAAGCGCCCTTGGGTAGGTTCCATGTACTCAACCTTCTCACTTTTCATACTAGCTTCTGCTTTTAGTCGACATAACTTGAACCTGAAGCTCTGATACCACTTGTTGTCAATATTAGCTTGCTTCAATGTCTTTTAAGTGACTAATATGTTAAGTGAATGTTTTGTGTAGATGTTTGAAAGTAAAAACAAAGAAGAAAATGGTGTTTTACGAGTTCCCAAGGAAAAGGATTCCTTGGTACATCTCGGTGATTATAACTCCAAGATTTGGCTTCACTATGACCACAGAGCAATTACAAGTGTTGAGTTACAAGAACAAGAAAGATACCCCCAAGATCCAAGCTAACACTCTCTTAGGTCTCTCTACTTCTCAAGGTAATTCTCTCACACAACACTCATGCTTCTTTCTCATCGATATATAGACCAAAACTCCTCACATCAACTTTGCTTCCCTGACAAAATCCTCCATTTGCTCACCATTGATCCAAAAGGTACACTTCTCTTTTAGGCAATGAAGATAGAAGACTTGGACCAACAAATGATGTAGAAACGTGGCCCATCTGGTGAAATAGCAATCAGCAAATAGGCCCAATAGAGAAGTCCATGATGCCAATCCAAAAGACATAGACTTGGACTTAGCCACACGGTTCGGCCTATACCAGCCCAAGAAGATGGAGAAGCGTCAATCCACATAAAATTATATTATCTTAAGATCATGAAATTATATTATCTTATGGAAGTTTTCAATGTATATTAATTTATAAGTATTAATTTAAAGATATAATACTATATTTCTTTTCCGAGTAGCATCTATTATAACAATTTTTAAAATAAAAGTATCTTATTAGTAACGCTAATCTCAATAAGGGTTGAACAATAATTTTGCGTTATTAACTTTACCACCAATAAATTCGTGTATGACTCCTTGCTTCATTAACTATATCAAAGCCTGAAACTCCCTCACCAAAAGATAATAATATATAATGAAAAATATATTTAAAATAGATGGAATTACTTTCAACCAAGGCAACAATTTTTGAAATTTTCTGGACCAAATGATGTACCGATAATAAATTTTAAATTAATCAACTAGATGGATAATTGATTTAATTATCTATTGATATGTGTATATGTTGACGGCTGAGCAGAAAAAAAACATATATACGATAGATGTTCAAATAAAATGATGCACATAATTACACATGTTCCTCATTTTTAATATGAAATCATTAGTCATAAGTCGTACGGTCTACGGCGTAAGACATATTTAAAAGATCAAATACAATTTTTTCAACTTATATATTTTCTTTGTCCTTTACATTTCACGTGCACCATGTTTTCTCTTGTTTGTAATTTTTTTTTTTCA
>JAKUCM010005626.1:0-35222 GCA_023374145.1 Lepidium sativum
CCCAAAATCAACGTAACTGAAACCATGGTATACATAACAAGTTGTATACATAACTGAGAATTTCTGACTGTTCGATCGGATGATGCTAGGGTTTACTCTCAGATCCCTTCCTTTCTCTGGGACGAGGGAAAAGCCCCCACGGTTTAGAACCGGTACCGTTGTGGAATCGGATCACCGGAGGCCAACGGAGGATCGCCACTCTGGAGACCTGGACCGGGGAATCGCCGGGAAAAGCTTCCCGATATCACTTCACGAGATATTTTTATCTTTTAATTGGATAGAAGCTATGGAAGTTTGGTTTTGATTTTCTCTCACAAACGCCAATTTAGAGAAGAAGAGTGTTTGTTACATGACTGAAAAGATTAAGATTAGTCTAGCTTTATGTTTGGGATTCTTTCACTTATTTATTTTTTTTTTAAAAAATCTTCATAAATCATAACAATGTCTAATATTTTCTTCTGAAATGATAGGTTCCACCATTACACTATTGAACGTGTAACCAATAGAAACTATAATCCAAATTGTGTAATCATTGTAACAAAGAGAATAAATGTAGCCGCAATCATTGCTTATATAAGCTAAAGTTTCATGTAATTATGCATTGAACACATTTATCAAAACCCCTTAGATAAATATTTAAAAAATTAAAAGGCAAAAGAAAATGGCCTAAATGCCATATTTCTTGGCTTTAGATAGAAAATTCTACCTAATTATTACTTAAATTGAAAGCAAAAAAAAAACAGAAATGAATATTGCAAACATGGTTCTCATTTGTTCATGCCGGTCTTTTCCTTAATGGCCTCACTCGCACCTTGTGCCTTCTCCTTGAGCTGCTGTCCTCCCTATAAATTTCGACAATAGTTAATTATTAATTCTTGTAAAAGCTCAAATTAATTGACAAAAGAAATCAAATAATAAGAAAATGAAATCAAACCTCTTGAAGAGACTCCTTAGCAGATTGGGCTGCATTAGAGGCCTTGTCCATCAAGTTGCTTGCCTTTTCCTACAACAATTTTTATAGTTATGATTAGACCTCTAATAATCGATAATGATGAAAAAGCATCAGAGGCAAAACGGTGTTGTAAAAGGGAAACCTGGGCTTGGCCTTTAGCTTGGCCAGCGTTGTAGCTCATGCTCTGACTGTTGTTAGACATTCTCTGTTTAATTTGATTTTAAAGAACTTATAAGCTTTTGTAATTGTGACTTGTGATGAAAGAGCATTATGTACTTGTAGGGACCCATGTAATTACGTACACGTGGAGTAGTACTCTCCGGTCGGATAGGATGGCTTTGACCACGGGACAAGCAAAGCCGTTGAAGACTTGTTCCAATGTCCTAATATAGTTCTGTTTTTTTCTTTTTCTTTTAAGGATCATAAATTCTTGTAAATCATTCCATTTTCCAGGAAAATATGTATTCAATTCTTCATTTTATGTTCTTCTTTTTAGAGCTCGTTTTTGATTAATGCATCGTTTTCCCGATATTCTATAATATACATTTAGCTTGAAATAAAGTGATCAAGCTGGAACCAAACTTCTGTTTTCGTTTTTTAAGCTGAACCAGATATTCATAATCGAGTTATATTGATCACTAAATTAAACCCAAACCATACGTCAACCCTTTCAAGGGTTAAGAGCTTTTGGGATTCATCCTCGACATGATGCCAAAATTATGAGTCAGTCCTCTAATAGTGTATGATAGAGAATATCTCTACCTCAATCTTTATCATGTGGAATTATGCAAATTTTGGAAATTGAGAAAATTGTAAAGATGAATATTTAACCTTTGATGAGAGAGAGGTTTCTCTCTCAATTCTTGTCTCTGATAAGCTTATGGCGTCGTTTCATTTCTACACGTTGCATCGTGAAAGATGAGTCATCATCTAGGATTTTCTAGACTTTGGGCTTATTGTTTGACCCATGTTTCTTTTTCATAATTTCAGATGTAAACCATAATGTGTAAAGGCCCATTTGGGTCCATGATCAAGAAAGCGTTTGACCCATGTTTCTTGCTTCTTTCCTCCTTCACCAATTTTATCACTCTTCATAAATAGACTTTTCTGATTTCCTCCTTTTCCTAACACTTGTCTCTATATAATTTCTTATTTCTTAAAGTATGGCATCGCCTAAATGTTGGTTAAGCTTAAGATAATTTGAGAACCAAATTAGTCTTTGGCTTAAGTTATGTTTTTCGGTTTGGTTTAAATCTTTATTTTTTTTTATTGGTTTGGTTTTGTTGAGGGTATATATATGACAAGATACATAAATTTAAGTTGTTGAGAGATTTGTTGGATTGTAAGGGTTTGAGATATTTCCCTTTGTTGAGATTAATAAGAAAAGAATTTCTTGTTACTTTGTGATTCAATCTTGTCGAACATAAGCTATTGCAATTGATTGTGTTGCTAACGGTTTGCTTATACTCGAGACTAAATACCACCTTAGTGCAGGTAATGTAACTGAATGAATGTTTTCTCCATTATTGCTGATAAAAATCAAAATAATAGACAGAACGTTTGGTTGTGTACCGGTCTAGTCTTGGCTTATTGGTTACCTAACCAAATATCTCTGATCAATCAATGGAATTTCACTCTATAAATTGGCAGAAAGTGGGATCTAAAACCATCCCACATATTCAGCATCACTCCCTTCAAACAAGAACAATGGAAAACCAATTTGTTACTTACACTGAACATAAATCTAGCCAAACCAAAGGTGCACAACTAGTTGAAGACGCCAGCTTGCTAGCTACAAAGCTCTCGAACTTAGCTGCCTTCCCCATGGTTCTCAGAGCCGTCTTGGAGCTCGGTGCTATCGATATCATTGCCAACATAAGTGATGGTATGTGGCTCTCACCTTCTGAGATAGCAAGAAGACTTCCAACCAAACCTAGCAACCCCGAGGCTCCAATGTTGCTGGACCGTATGCTCCGGTTTCTCGCTAGTTATGAAATCTTGAAGTGTCGAAATATTGTACTAGAAGAGAGCGGTCAAACAGGAAAAATTGGGAGGGTATATGCAGCCGAACCGGTCTGCAATTATTTATTGAAAGATAGTGAAGGCTCAGGCTCTTTTGCACCTCAACTCATGATGAACCTTAGTGAAGTCAATGTCAATTCATGGTATATTTAATTATTATTATTATTGAAGATTAACAAACATAGTTAATTCTTAAAATAAACTATACCCATTATGACCATCTGTTTAAACAAGTTTACAACAAAAGATTCATAATTTGCTTGTATCACCAAATGACTAATAAGCTATGTTTTATTTACAATAGGAGACATCTCAAGGGAGTGATATTAGAAGGTAGAGATGCATTTAGTTCTGCTCATGGGATGAGATTGTTTGAATACATTAAGTCGGATGAACAATACTGCAAACTGTTTGGTCGGGCTATGTCGGAATCTTCCATTATGGTTATGACAAAAGTTCTCGAAATTTACGATGGATTCAAAGATTTGAAGACCTTCGTTGATGTTGGAGGAGGAAATGGTCACATACTGAGTCTCATCACTTCTCAGTATCCTCATATTGTGGGTATCAATTTCGATTTACCTCCGGTTATAGCCCGTGCTCCTCTCTATCCAGGTAAGAATCATCTTTTTTATTTAAAATTATAAAATGTATACATGGATATAATAAGAATGTTGTATCCAGTGAAAATTTTAAGAAACTACCAAATTTCTAAGAAAAAATTAAGCTTGATAGATAGTAAATCTAAAGTTTCAATCATTTTAATCTAATATATAAGATTCATGTGCCATTCCAAACATTTTTTAATAGAATTTTTCTGTTGTGATAGTACTAATAAAACTGGTTTCAGGTATAAAATATGTAGGGGGAGATATGTTTACAATGATTCCATGTGGAGATGCCATTTTCATGAAAGTAAGTCCCATACATATATCAACCGATAAATACATTAAAAATGAATATGAGAGTTATATATTACACCATAATAACTTCGAATTGTTACAGTGGATATTACATAACTGGAGTGACGAAGAATGCGTGAAAATTCTAAAAAACTGTTGGAAAAGTCTTCCAGAAAAAGGAAAAGTGATAGTAGTGGAAATGGTAACACCAGAGGAAGCAAAGAGTGGAGACATATGGTCTAACATTGTCTTGGGTATGGACATGACAATGCTAACACAACTGGATAGTAAGGAGAGATCTCTTTCTGAGTTTCAAACTTTAGCATCTGCATCAGGTTTCTCTCGTTGTGAAATCGTATGTTCTGTTTTTCACTTTTCTGTCATCGAAATCTCCAAGTAGATTCGACAACTACAACACATTTGGGACGTAATGATTGTGTGTGATCATTTTCTATTATATGTAAGATTGTGATGATCTTTCTTTTTCTACGTTTCGTAATGTTTTTATATCAGTTTGTCAAACTGTTATTTGTATTGTAATTTGGGACATTATGGTGAATAAAGTGATATATCTAAAAGAAACGAAAACAAAAATGTTGTCATGCTTACGGCTCTAGGATACAAAATATTGTTGTACCTTATCGTCGTGTTACAAGAGATCTGAGTTTTGGAAAACAATATAGGAACATGATATAGAAGATGATGCAGTTTAACCAAAACTTCGTTATCAACTCGGTAAATCTGGATCCAACCTTCTCTGTATAGCACCTGCACCCTACATGCATCAAGATCGAAAACGTTACAGTAACAACAAATGAAAATGAACAATGGAGCTTAAGATGATCCAAAGCACAGAGGAGCAAAAATAAGTTTTTGTATTATACCTCCATGTCTCCAATTTTGTATAAATACACCATTTCTTCCTTTAGCCGAGCTTGTTCTTTCATAGCTTGCGCCTGCCATAGTTTTATAATCTCATAAGATTTGTGCAAGTACATTAATGTCGAAGAAAAGAGTGAAATTTAAAAAAAAGACACTGACCATTCCGCCTTCCATTGATCGCTTTAGAGCTAGAACTTCTTCTTCCTTTTGCTTTTCGCGTAATTCCTGCATCTCTAGCCTGTAACAAGCACAAAAAAAGCATATGCCTTTTAAGTAAACACATCCAACAAGTATTACTATATCTTATTGACTACAGATATAAAGTAAGAGCCTTTGGTTACCGGCGTTGTTCTTCGTCATTGAACACAGTACGTTCACTTATCCCAGCTTTCTTCAAACCCTTTTTCATCTCTTTTTCCAACTTAAGTCGGTAGTAACCATCAAGGTCATAGTATCTGCAAAAAATCAAATTTTTAATGAACAAGTACTCTCGACCATAAGTATTCAACATTTAAACATTCACACAACAAAAGAAGCTTACTTTTTGGAGGTAAATGTACCAGTATTGTGATCCTCCATAAAACTGAGGAAAAGAAAGAAAAAAAATTGCTCAATATTTAAAACCCAAAAGAACTTGATATGAACACAAAATCCATAGGTACAATAGAACAGATATCACTGCACACTCTTTAAACATTTTCTTCTCTTCCCAAGGTGGCAAGCTTTCCAAATTAACCTATTGAAGCAAAACAGATAATCAAAATCAATTAGCGGGTTCTGAAAACAGGATTATGTTTTTGTAATTCTTATCAGTTTGAATTCCATAGCAAAATGAGATCATATAAGGGCTAGATATTGTGTATAGAGTTACCTCTTTTACTTCAAGCAACCATGCTGTGAACTCTGGTCGTTTATTCCTACATATACGAATGTAATCAACAACTTCAATATCCAAATTGTTTCAGACACAGAAAACACAAATATAAAATCCGGGCAGTAAATCACTAAGATTCTCGATTCAAATCTCCACAAAGACTCAACATTGTAGGACTAAAATCACCTCCAAGAGTGCATAGCGCAAGACCTTCCAAAAATGAGGTTTAATTGTTACTAAGAGACATAAACTTTACCACATATCAGTCTCTCTGATGATTCCATACTTCCCCCATGATTCAGTCACTGCTCCTTTCGTCACTTTCTCAGACTTCTTCTTCTTTTTCTTCTCCTTCCTCTTTCTATCTCCATCAATTCCTTTCTCAGACTTGCTCCTCTTCTTCTTCTTCTTCTTCTCTTTCTCTCGTTTCCTTATCTTCCTCTCCCTCTCTTCCCTCTCCCTTCTCTTCCTCTTCCTTCTTCTTCTATCATCCTCACTCTCGCTCTCCTCAGAATCAGAATACTCCGACGAATAATCCGCCTCCAATTCTGATTCCGAATCCGAGCTACTACTCGAATAATCACGGCGTCTTCTCCGAGATTTACGGTCTGATTTCCTTTTACCTCTTGCCTTTCTACTTCTACGTTTCTCAGATTCCGACTCGCTACCACTTTCCAAACCAGATTCAGACCCAGATTCTTTGCTGTCTTTTGACCTCCTCTTAGATTCACGGCGGCGACTCACATCTTTTTCTTCGTCGTAATCCTTTCCGTCACCGTTAGCTTTCTCCCGAGAAGCTTTTCTTCTATCCTCCACGTCGGCTTTCGTATTCTCCGATGGAGAACCATCGTGGTCTCTTCCCATCTTGCTAAACCTCCGGCGAGTTACCTAGGCCCTGATTTGATTCGAAGGCGTGATAAACCATTAAAATCCGAAGAGTAAATTCGAGTAATAGTATTTAAAATTAAATTGGACCACCATTGATTAAAGCCCATTAGCAATTTATTGTAGTAGACAAAAGCCCATTAGCAATTAAATTTTACTATGATCGTGTTGGTGTTTAGCATGTATTTCCTGAGACCCAAACCCATATTAGAAAAAGACTTGTGTCCATATATATCATCATCTGTGTCTGGAATAGACATACATATAGCTCAAGCCAAGGAAATACAAGCACAACTATTTATAGTTTAAGCAAATACAACACCAACAAACAATGGCTAATAAAGCTCTATACCAAGCAAGATAATTATACCACACTGTACAGAAAAAAGGGAGCTAGAAGAATAGACACAAGTAGTGACTCAAAACAAAAAGAGGCAGAAGATAATGCAGCAAAGGAAGAAGATTGATACCCGATGTAGAGACTTTTCTACCTGCATCATCCTCTGGTTGTTGTTTCCATATATGGTTCGGGCGTTTCGGTATGGATGAGTCAAAGTGTTTGTAAACGTTCCAAATATCCTCGTGTATACCATGTCCCCAAACATTCCAATTACCGTGCACAAGAAACTCATCATGACTGCATTGGCTAGATCAGTTGATGATTCAGCTGCAGTGAAGCCACCATAATGACGAGGTGACTGAGCTTGATGGTGGTGTTGCAAGCTCGGGTTTTGAGATGAAGCTGAACTGATAAGATTGTTTGGAGGGCATGAAGTGGGTCTATGGGGTATTAACCTAGATTCTGAAGAAGACGACGAAGACATGCCTCTTCCGTAAAGAGGAACCAAAGAACCTATGGAGATGTTAGATTTGCAGACAGGGCAGTTTTGCTGCTGAACAATGGAGAGAGAAGATGATTTCTGCACATCTAACCATGTGTAAATACATGGCCAGCAGAAAAGATGTCCGCAAAGAGTAACAATTGGATCATGAGCCGTTTCTAGACAGATGTTGCAGTCGAAACAGCCACTTTCATTAGAGTTAAGTTCCGTTGGAACTGTGATGAGATTAGGCTTTTGTGTCAGTACAAACCCATCACCATGTGCTCGTTGAGCATCAAACCTGAAGAAATTTCCTTCCATAGGTAAGTAAGATCCTGAATTCAGGGGAAACAACAAAGTCAGGTCATTTGATAACAAAGCACACAACTTTACGAGAACCCAAAAGCCAGACAAACTCTTAAGATTGAATATACTTCTGAAGTTCAAAGAAAGGATACAAAAGTTAGGTTAATGAAGAGCTAATAAGAAGCAAAAAGAGAGTCATGCCTATCTTGACTTTATGGATTATGTAAGAATGGTGATTTTATCATCTAAACCAAACATCATATGGATGAAGAACAACGAAAACGTTACAGATATCTAATTAAACAAGATCTTGTGGGTTTAATACGAATTTTTCCATTAGAGAATGGAAGAAACTACCTTTACGATTACAAACACATCGTTGAGGATTCCATTCGAGATTTACGAATCCAATACTTTGGGAGGAAAAAGAAAAGAAAAAATCCCAACAAATTGTTCCTAAATCCAGAAAAAAAAATCATCAAAAACTTCTGATTAACATAAAAGATAACCAAACCGAGAGATTCGGCAAATGAGAGAGAACATACCAAATCGGAGACGACGATTACGAAAATCGAGAAGGAGAAGGCGTAAGGAGAGAGAGATCTTAAGGATTCGAATATCGAGAGGGAGAGAGTTAGTAGAGAGAGACTTGTGATGATCGCGGTGTTGGTGACGACCACGATAATGATTGATGTACTGTGAAACAAACAGATATTCCGAAGAGACCAAGAAAATTAAAAATTTAATTATTTAATAACTTAATTGATGAATAACATTTTTTTGTTTATAACCTTATTCAAAACTGAAGGCACAAATGACTCATAGTCTAGTGGCAAATGGTAACTCCACATAAGCTAGTTGTGAATTGGGCGTTTGACAAAAAAAAACTGAAAGCAAAATTTTAATTTGTTACAACAGCATAGACATCTGTTTTACCAAATTATAATTTACACTAAAAGCTTATGTCAGAAGCTCTCTGGTTCCAAGTGCCATCAATAGAGCCTCTTTCTTGATTAGTAGCTCCAGCTGATTTCAGTATGGCCAGAGTTGGAAGCCGCTGCTTCATGCTTCAACTTATTCTTCCGTCGTTTTTTCTTCTTCGAACTCGTTTCGTTTTCCTCTTCATCCACCATCTTCTTCTTGCTCTTCTTCTTCTTCTTTCGAGATGAGTCTTTAGATTTCTTACCAGGAGTATCTACTATCGGAGTGATGTCCCCATTCACGGTATCCCCTCTTGGGAAAGAACCTTCTTCGTCTTCTTCTAGCTGCCAATTGCAGAAAAGCCCGCCATTGCTTTTGCCATTACTCATCATTGGCAATGGCTCTCCTGCTCCGGGAAGCAAGCTTTTGAAAGTGACGTCCCCGTTTTTCCCACCTTTGCGCTCAGACAGGATTGGGTCTGGTCTGATTATTGTGCCGAGAATACTTCGGTTTGGTCCTAACGCTAGAATCGATTTTGTGTTTGTTAAAGTAGTTAAGGCCATTGCAAAGGCTGATCGAATCTGTTTACAAGGAAGCAGTCTCTGATAAGTATCAACAAGTATATATAATCTGTTAACAAACTAGAGAAGCAAATAGAAGAACCTGAAAGTAGTTGAATGAGTTCTTCCCAATGTCATTCTCTGGTGTCTGATTATCCCAAAAAAAAAAAATGAAACCAAGTTCATCTTTTGTCAGATGCATTTTGCATTTCTTGTATATAAAAAACCAAAGCTCAAAGCTAACCTGTGGGTCCTCGATAGAGATAAGTCCAGGCCGGGCTGTGTTCAGGAAACTGGAGAGACAAATCGAAAGAAAAGACAACATATGAATCTTAACAGACATAAAAGATTGAGTTTGATGAGAATCAAGTAACTAAACCCTCCAATGTCTTAGTTTCCTTACCCTTTGTTGCCCTTTGAAAAGAAAGAGCCTCCCGTTTTGCAAGATATACCAACATCTGCAGTATTTAATTTTCGCCCGTAGAAATCAAAGAATTTAACCTACAAGAAGATAAAGTTTTTAGCCAAGAAATGAAGCTATACGATTGAGGCTTCAAACAAAAACATACCAATAGAACTCCCAAGTTATGCTCGGGTGGGCTTCGACCATCCTTGAGGTACTGTTTCATAAAAGAAACAAAAGTACAGAAACTCCAATTTAAAGATGTACGCTTTTAAAAAAGTGAAAGATCTGATCATGTGAATTCAAGCAACCACTTTACCTTAAGAAATGCAATGAGCATTGCAAGAAGTGCATATGAACCAATTCCACCACTGTACACCTGAACAAAAACATTAAAGAGTTATTTTTAAATGTTGCACTGTGAAGAGGAATGATATATTATAAAGAAAGGCAAACTATTATTTCCAGACCTCATTGAGTTCTCTCTGCTGCAGAAATACTTTAAGAATCAGACATAATGGTCGTAAAGGAGGCAATTTTGATACTGCATCCTGCAAAATAATTTGAGACCTATCGTAAGATTACATAGAATCAAACATGATAAGCGGTTGAAAAGTAAAATTCAGCTGAAAAATCACAAATATTCTTGAGAATTAGCTGAGGCAAAGTGCCAGATTCATGGTTCAAATAAAGTCGAACACATAATAAAAATGTACTATCACAAACCTGTATAAACTCAGCTGCCTTAGGTCCATTCTCCATATCAAAACTGCAAAGCCAGAGACATACTTAATACTAGCAAAATTCATATAATCTTTTGACTAAAAGAAAGTCGTTTGTGTGTCTGTATACAATTAAGCATGGATGCAAAGGTTTTGTTGAAGATATATAATAGCCTTAACTTCAAAGTTCCTCTAAGAATTGCTACGAAAGTGATTAGTATCCTGCCTACAATCTATTAAAGAGAAAAGCAGACTGAATCTAAAAGGGAAGCTAGTAGGTAAACAGGAAAAAAAAAAACCTTAGATCAAACGCAATGTTGCTTCTCTTCTCAACAAACTTGATAATTGGTACACGAGCTTTGGCAATCACCTACAAAATCAAAGCACTAATTCTGAGCCACAATCTTTCTAAGATAATGCCATATAAATCAAAGAAATTCAAAAGATACCAGAATGTTCTTTGCAATTCCTTTTTGTGACAATGCCCTGGAGAGTGCCCGTAGACCTAATTGAGGATTTGTAAGACCTGATTCTAGAATGACCACCTGTATATACAGCAAAAAAGAATAAAGATTTAGACATGAAAGTCTCTTCAAACACTAAAACTTTACAGGTAGCCAACTTCAAAGTGTCGAGAATCTAAGCTCCAAGGGTGTTCTAGTTAATTGTATCATCACATAGCTGTCGAACAAAAGTTTTGCGATTACACTTACATCTATATCACTTGTTGGAAGATAAAGCCCTGTCCTGTATGACCCAAAAACCTCAACCTACAATAGAAGAATATGAAGGAAGTAGAGACCGCAGTTAATGAATTAAAAGAATAATCACAGATAATGAAATTTTTGAAGGTTGTACCCTGCAAGTCGGCCAGATGTATTTAATAACACTTGAGACACTTTGCACTGCTGCATCACGCTCCGCTTTTTCTGCTTGGGTTGGTAACAGAAAGTCACAGAAATCTACTATTTCTGCAAAAACCAAGATCATATTTAGAGAAGCAACACCAAAAGAAGAATCAATGTTGCAATACTATCCAGCTTCAACAAAACAATCGAACTAACACACCTAACATCGACGGCCAAATTATACAAAACTTATTAAAAAAACCCTAACTTTGAAGAAACTTTGAAGAAGTAACAAATCAAGCAATCGAATTAACAAGAACCCTACATTGGCCAAATTATCCAGAACCAGCAAAAGACTCAAACTTTTTGCACATTACCTTTATGCAATTGAAGCATTGGGATCTTAGAAACACTATTCTCACTAAACCAGTTACTTTCCAATCTGGGTTTCTCAGCTTCTTCATTTTTCTTCCTCTTTTTACTCTTCTTCTTTGACACAACCGGCGTTACAGGTTCGCCGCCGTTCTCATTCGTATCGGCGTCGACGTCAAGGGAGAAGAAATCCACCGTATCTGATTCCACAGGCGTAGTATCGACAGTGAAATCAGATATCTCTTTACGGAAAACAGAATATTGGTGCAAATCTTCATGCGTAGTGTCCGGAGATGGATTCGAATCTGAAAAAGATAATGGGGGTAGAGTATCGTACACCAAAACTGGAGTATCCGTCTTAGCAGGGGACTCCATTGAAGATCGACGGAAGCTAAACCTTCGATTGGGTTTTAGGGTTTCGAAGCCGCCGGGGAGGAGGTGCTAACTCAAAATAATGTCCGAAGGGAAAAAGGAAACAAAGAGGGAAAATATTAGTTAATTTAGCAACAAACAAAAAACGAAAATATATATGAGCAAAATAATTTTAAATTCTTTTAGGAGTGTATATCAACCAATGACAAGAATATATATAACAAATTCAGCAATTAGAAGTTTAGAATAACGATCCTTTGGAACTCTTCTTATCTCGCAACAAAAACAACCAAGTCTTCAAACAAATTTGTGTCTTATTTCATTACAATGTATGATGTTAAAAAAAGTACATTCATCGAGACATTCTGTTTTGTACTGAAATTATTCCTACAGACTTAGTATATTTCACTAAACCCAATCTCAAAATCTTGACTGAATTTAGTATATATTATTTCATTCTCTTCTCACATGCAGTAAATGCGATCTCTCGAGTGAACTCCATAGGTGATCTCAACTCTGTAGTCGTCATTGACGAAGAAATAGAGAGCCAAGGTCGAAGAAGAGGTGTTCCAACTCTACTTGAAGATTCATTAGGTACAAAAACAGATGCATTTTGAGGTTGGATTGGTTGTAACTCAAGCTCAGTACCTCCTCCTTGTTCTTGTTCTTGTTTTTGTTTTTGTTGTTGTTGTTCTAGAGAAAATTTTGTAGTATTCTTCAAGGGATGCGACAGTGCTTGTAATATTCTTTCGCATCTGGAATCAAATTCCATTATCTAATTAAGAATTATATGCAAGTTGTAAAATATCTAAAGCTCCAAGGAGATTTTTTCTAATATACTTAAGAGTGACTAGAGCATAAAGTTGTAATGTGTTGTAGATGCATAGAAATTGTCCAACAAAACTACAAAGAGGAAATTATAATTATATTGAACTTCAAGACAAATGCACATCAGTCCAGAGACTAAATAAGGAGAAAAAAAGGTTTGATTACCCTAAATGAAGTCTAAAGTAAACAAGGTAATGATTCTTTAGAAGCAAAAGTTGTACCCAAATTGCCACTGCAGAAGACCACCAACAAATGCATTGTAAGTTCCAACCCAAATTTTGAGTCTGCAAAAGACTATACTATTAAATGATTTGTTTGTCATACCCAAAATAAGAAGAACGAAGCCAGTTCAAAAGAATTCTGTCGAAAATAGAAAGCCATTAGCTGTTAGTTTTCTAAGACCAAGAAATTTGTTCAGTTCAAATGATTGCAGACTTGGAACACAATGAAGTGGATAAGGGACAATAGTAGTTTTTGTTTATTGAACAAGAAAAGTTCATCCCGAGGTCTCAGCTTCACTCCAGAAGGATATTCTGTTACACAAGCATTCTCTAATGCCAATGTTGCTATTATGTGTAGCAACTTGGCACCAACTAGAAGAACAAGCTGTTGAATTAAGAATAAAAATTGTTTTTTAATAGACTGTGATGTTTACAAACACAATCCTATACAAGAAAGCGTGAATACTGAAAATGTAGTTCTGATAGAAACGAGATTATGAAACAATAAAATCAACATTTGTGAATCAAAATCGAGTTTCAGGCTCAATTACAATCCAAAATCAGAGTTTTAGGCTCTGATTCCCTCTCAAAATCCCAACGACGATAACAGAAGACGAATCGTACCAAACTACAAAGAATTCTCATTCTTAAGTACAACAATAGAAAACAAGCTAATTACAAAAGACTCCCCAATTCTTCTATTGTTGTGATTGGTTCTCTAAGTCTTTAATGGAGACATTAGGTGTGATAACTCTTAAGGGCTTATCAATACCCCCCTCCGGCACACATAACTTGCCCTCAAGCTGGAACTAAGGAAATTGTTGCTTGATTTCCAAGACGCGTAACCAAGAGTTCTCATGATGTAGTAAGCCCTCCCAATTAACTAAACCTTCGAGATGGCCATCATGATCATACCTCAGATCAATAATGTCAGTAGACTTGATTACCACTTCCCCACTGGTGTTGAAACTTGAGGGAAGTGGATTGGTATGGTGTCCCATGCCAAGTACTTGCTTCAATTGAGAGATGTGAAACACATTGTGTATCTTGGACTCAGTGGGAAGTTGCAGTCTGTACGACACCTTACCAATCCTCTCTAGCACTTCAAATGGTCTGTAGAAACAAGTTGCAAGCTTCTGGTGCAAACGCTTAGAAACTGATTGTTGACGATATAGTTGAAGCTTGAGGAAAACTACATCGCCCACCGTAAACTCCAACTCTCGCCTCTTCTTATCTGCATTTTGCTTCATACTTACTTGAGCTTTGACTAAATAAGTCTTCAAAGCTGCCAATATTTTATCCTTTTCCCGCAGGAATTCTTCCAAAGCAAAAATTTTTCGTTAATTTTTCTTCATAAGTAATAAGAGTAGGAGGTGCACGACCATATAAAACCTTAACCAAAGCTCAACCGAAGATAGAAACTTACTCCATGTGTGTGGATGTGCGGAGGAAAAGCAACACAAATATCCTTCCAAGCATCGATTGACCACCTTCAATTAACCATCAATATGAGGGTGAAAAGCCGTACTATAATGCAAACGTGTTCCTGCCAGCTTGAATAATTCCTTCCAAAAATTGCTGAGAAAAATTACGTCTCGGTCATATATGATTGATCTCGGAAAACCATGTAGTCAGATCACTTATTTAGCAAACTTAGAAGCCACATCACTTGCAGTATATGGTTGCTTCAAGGGTAAGAGATGAGCAAATTTACTGAGTCAATCAACTAGTACAAAAATTGCATCAACACCATGGGAAACTGGAAAATCCTTCTATGAAATCCATCGTGATATCTCCCCACACTTGTTGTGGAATGGGTATTGGTTGCAGTAAACCCGCAGGAACCAAGGTGGAATGCTTGTGAGTTTGACAAATACAACACTCTGTGACATACTTGTGGATTTGCTCCTCCATCTTACGCCAATACACATTTTGTCTCACTTTTTTAATGTTTTTATTACCTCAGAATGTCCCCCTTGAACCGAATCATGACATTCTTGTATGATAAAATGAATGAACCTTGAATCTTGAGGAATAACCAAACTGTTATCTCAAAAAGGTTTGCCTCTTATTAGCTGAAATTTCTGATTAACAGTCTCCCCCTTATTCATTTTCTCTGTGATATGTTTGATGTAAACATCTTGAGAAATCTCTATATATAAGTCTTGTAGTTGCAGAGCCGATGGTAAGGTTAATGGAAAAAGGAAAGTGGTGCTCTCGATATTTCCTAAACTCACTAGACATAACAAACCATTTGCAGCCTTGTTTTTAATCCCTGGCTTGTACACGATGTCGAAATCATATCCTAACAGCCTTGTAAGCCAACACTGATATTCCAGAGAGATCTCTCTTTGATCCAACATAAATTTTAGACTCCTCTGGTCAGTTCTTACGTGAAACTTTCTCCCTAACAAGTAATGATGCCATATTTGTATAGCCATAACGATAGCCATCAATTCTCTCTTATATATCAGTTTATGTTGTACTCTTTTTATGAGAGCATGGCTAAAATAGGCTATGGGGTTTGAGTCTTGCATCAAGATTGCTCCTAAACCATGCCCTGAAGCATCAGCCTCCACAATGAATTTTTTTGTAAAATCAGGTAGAGCCAACACTGGAGCTGTTACCATGACTTTCTTTAAAATCACAAATGTCTCTTTAGCTATCTCATTCCAAACAAACTGATTTCTTAAAGTTAAATTGGTCAAGGGCTTTGCTATATTACCAATAACCTCTCACAAAGCGTTTATAGTACCCTGTTAACCTTAGGAAACCCCTTAATTCTTTCACATTTTGAGGCTCTTGCCATTGCATCATTGTTTTCTTCTTACTTGGATTAGTAGCCACCCACTCTCTGTGAGAATGTGGTCCAAGTATTCAACTTGTTGCTGCCCAAATAGGCACTTCTTTTTGTTTGCAAAGAGCATATGCCTTCAAAATCCATCAATCACCAACTGCAAATGTTCAAGATGGTCTTCCCAAGATGCACTATATATCAAATGTTGTCAAAATATACCAGCACACACTTGCTCAAATAAGGTCTGAACACATCAATCGTCAAAGGCCGAAAAGTGGCAGGTGCGTTTGTTAAACCAAATGCCATTACAAGGAACTCGTAATGCCCATCATGTGCTATAAAAGCCGTATTCTCAATGTCTTTAGGATGCATTCTGACTTGGTGATAACTAGCTCGCAAGTCCAATTTAGAAAAAATCTTAACTCCTTGAAGCTCATCTAGAAGTTGGTCTATCACATGAATTGAAAACTTGTTTGCAACTATCACCTTGTTTACTGCCCTATAATCCACACTGAATCTCCACGAGTCATCCTTTTTCTTAGCTAGCAGTACAAGATTAGAATAGGGGCTATGACTCCGCCTGATGATGCCAGTCTGCAGCATGTGTCTTACCAGCTCTGACATGGCTTTTTTTCTGCACATGTGGATACATGTAAGGTCTAACACTGACCGGTCCCGTTCCAGGAACCAGATTAATGGAGTGTTGACTTTCACGTATAGGAGGTAAATCCTTACGTTCTTCAAAAACCCCATCATATGTCGATAATAAAGCTGTCAATTACTCTTTTTTCACCATCTCACCTTCCCCTAATACACTCATGGTCACACAGTTAATGATGCCAACCTTCTTGGTATCGTGATGTGGACTTTGTAGCACTTTGTGCATACTCTTCATATTACGCAATTCAGGTTCACCTCGTAAAGTTATCCATCCCTTTGTTCCCTTAAAACACAGCTCATGTATGCCCAGTCTACTTCACACTTTCCCAGTGTTTGCAGCCACTACATTCCCAATATAACGTCCACTCCTCCTAACTCAAAAACTATGAAGTCTGCCTTAATGGTGACATTCTGCTGCACAATACAAAATCCCTCACATATCCCATTTCCTCTTATTGTGGCACTAGTCCCGAGCCTCACGTTCAAATTTTCTCTCCCGGTTGTTGTCAACCTCAAACGATTAGCTACACTAGGGGATATGCAATTTTTTGATGCCCCACTATCAGTCATCCCCACAATCTTAGTCTTATGAATATATCTATGCATCTTAGTAGATGTTGGGGAGAAGATACCTAGAAAAGAATTTAGTCACAGGGAAAACATATAATTTCTTTCCACTTCGACATCCACTTCACAAAAGTCATACTCCTCTGCTGGATTCCCCAACTCCACCTCATAACTATTGAACACAGTTAAGACTCGCACCTCCTTTTGTGGACAATTGTGTCCCTTCTTCAATGACGCATCACAAAATAACATAATCCCTTCTTTCTTTTATCATCAAATTCGACATACGTAAACCTCTTCTTTTCCTTGACCTGAGGAGCTGTCGTTAGAGCAAACGACTTATTTTGCCCTATATTTTCACTCGGAGCCTCATTGGTTCGACCCCTGAACCCATTTTAACTATTTGGTATACCCTTTGAGGTCTACTAATTCAACACCTTATTTCCCTTGTGCTTAATAGCAACCTCCTTACTCATCATCCTACTAATATGACTCTCTTCTGTGCTTAAAGATGTGGCTGTCAATCGTCAAACCTCCTTACTCATCAATTTCAACTATACAGATGAGCTCCATTGAAAATCGTTAAATCAATCTTTTGAGTAAGCTTTCTCTATTTCCCAAACACGACTGAGAATACGTTTGAGGCAAATCCATACGATTACGGCTTGGTTTCAAATTATCGAGAGTTACTTGAGCATTCCGATGAGGTTCAACTATCAGCAAATTTGATTCCTTCTACCTCAGAGGCTCACGATCCGTCGAGGTCAAAATTCGGTCCAATTTTGAGTCAAGACTTTGAAATCGACCATCAATATTATGAAATTGATGATTAAGCTTCCTCAACTCCTGATCGTCATTCGTCCTAGCATCGAGCAACGCCTGCAGAGTTTTCTCCATGGTTGCGAAGCAATTTGCAAGCTCCCCCATAGTTTCTTCTAGGTTATATTCAATTTATGTAATTGCTTGCTCTTCACTTCCTTGATTTAGGATCGCCATTACGCTCTGATACCAAAATGATAGAAACGAGATGAAGAAACAATATAATTCAACATTTATGAATCAAAATCGAGTTTCAGGCTTAATTACAATCCAAAATCAGAGTTTCAGCCTCCAATTCCCTCTCAAAATCCCAATGACGATAACAGAAAATGAATCGTAACAAGAGTCGAAGAATTCTCGTTCTTAAGTACAACAATAGAAAATTGGCTAATTGCAAAAGACTCCCCAACTCTTGTATTGTTGTGATTAGTTCTATAAGTCTTTAATGGAGATATTATGCCCTTTTCTTCCTATGATAAACTTTTAGGGGTTTATCAAGTTCTTACTGTGACAGGAATGATCACGATCCAGAAATAGAGATCTGATCTTGCGATATCAAGAAAGATAAGTTAAATCTAAAATATATTATATGAAAGAGTTCATAATCCAACTAAATCAAAACATATATGAACATCTCTCTTTTTGGTTTAGAAGTACCTTTTATGTTAAAGAGCATGAAAGCAACTACAAACCCCCAAAGCGATCCACTGCAGAAGATCATTGAACTAAAATATGTTCAGACAATAATTAATATGTTTGTGATACAAGAACTTTCATATAAGGCCAAGAGAATTCAGACTCGATAGATATAAAGCCAAGTGGTTATACCACAAAATGTTTCTATGGGATGAGGTAGCTCACCTCACACCAACGATCCTTTGGAACTTTTCTTCCATAGAACGAATCATGTAACTGTGAAAATCGTACTTTAATGTGAGGTGCTGCTTCTGCTCATAAAATATGAAAAGGAAATAAAATCAATTATAAGTATTTGTAACATTATTTTCATTCATAAATACTTGAAGTCAGAGTGGAAAAATCAAATGTTCATATGGCATAGAGAGTGACCCACCACAATGAATCCATTCCGGAGGGTAAGATAGTCGGAGCGAACAACAGAACGATTTCCAAAAGAAACATGTTTGCAATCATATAACAAAAAGCATCTTGGTCTATAGGAATCAATATTCAAACAATATGGAATTCATGACTTCCAACAAGGTGAAATCCCATAAGATCAATAATTGTAATCGTCTTCATATTATTTAGAGAATAGAGGTAAGAAAACCTACCACCCATATAAACAATATATTATTGGCTAAAGGAGTTGATATATGATACTGGACAAAGTTGTTTGCCTTCGAAATACTTTTTCTCGTGCCATCGCTGCCACAAAGAAAAACAAAGAATGAACAATGAAAGCCTTGAACCACAGCAATGAACAAACCCACATAATGAAGAACTTGTTACAACATTTCATATGTGCCCCTAGTTATGTAGTGGAGTAGATGAAATCTTTTTTGCTATATTTGGAAGACCAAGGTAACCATTTAACTCACCAGTTAAGCAATCATGTCGATCCATTAGAGCTACATCTTCCCATATCCTCCAACTATGAATCTAGAAATTGACAATCAATCAAAAAATTGTTACTAGCAGAGGTTCTGCCAGATCAAAAACAGAGAAGACATACTGAAATTTCTGCAACAAATCAGCGGCTAAGTGATAATGTTAAATTGATGAGGAATAAGTTCATATTCATACCTTCACAATTGCAAAAACAATGGTCAAGCAGCTGTAAGTTACATGTGTAACTGCCATTATATAGATGAATCGATACAACTGTTCTAGTCCTTCATATGAAACAAACATCTCATGCCCCTACGAGATTGAATTGAGTCACCTAAGAAATCACCAATAGATTCTAATGCTAATGCTAAAGACTTTCAGTCATTTTAACATAAGATAAATGAAAAGAACCTCGCTGCAAGTAGTATGTCTTATGTCAGCCATTCTTCTCCTAAAGATGTTGAAATAGAGGGATTTAGTTAATATATTACGCTTGACAGTTGAATCGTTTTCAAGTTCTTCATTAATCTCAGATCTTGTACAAGGAACAAATATGTCGTTGTAGAAACTTGAAGGGACACATATGTTAGCTATTGTACTAGATGTAGCTGTTAGAAGAAGTGATATGAAGCCAAGTAGCATCAACTCTAGAAACAAAACAACAACAAAAGAAGTTACCATTTTGAAAACACTTACGAAACCAAATACACATTCAAAAGATATAAAACATACTAGCTTATATTGTGTAAAAGTCATAACAAGGTTAAATAACCTATTTTATATCAAATTATTATTTGTGTACTTGATCACTACATAAATTTTAACTTGGTTAAAAGTAAAAAGCTCTCTTTTGTCAAAGAGAAGAATTTTGGTCAAAAATCAAGTATTCCCTATAATTGATGAATTGATTTTTTATCAATTTTGTAACTCCACAATTGATCTTAATGGCTCAAAAAATAATTAAGATTAATGAGCATTATAAATCATAACAATAGAGATATAAAGTCTCATATCTCTATTTCATTTTGGAGTACATATATATAAAAAATATCAACAATCTCTTCACTTTCTTTTAATTTTACTTTTTTCATGATTTATTTTCATGAGAGTACAACACTGAAAAAATGTTAGATTATGTTATTGAATTGTGCAAGACATAATAGTTGTAGTTGTATCATGGGATTTGGAATGCCATGTATCTGTCACACACGGGGGGTTTACAGAATTAAGGAAAGAGATTCATCTCGCCTCTGCAAATCTCATTCCTAATTTTTGTATCGCTATAGTATATTTACTTATTTTTATTGATTTCTTTTATGTATTTTTTCATATATTATCAGTTTGCCCAATTATATAATTTGCGTTCTTACAATCTTAATTTTCTAAACTTTCGTTAATGCTTATTGCACTAACAAAAAATGATATTTTTGAATTGTTTTTTGTCATGAAAACAAGTATTAGTGCTTCATTGTTTTGAATTAGATTTACCTCTTGAGAATGTAATTGGTTTTCTGTTTCTTATTTTAAATAAAAATGAGAGTAATCAAAACCTAGTTCCATTTTTTTAATTTCCAAAAAGGAAAATAAAAGAACAAGAGAAAAAAAATCCAAAAGAAAAAAAACAAAAGAAAAAGAACACCTTCATGGTGAATTCCTTTGTTCTTGATTAAATTTCATTTTGATTTGCAAGTAAGTTACTGATTCATACGAACATGTGTTGACAGAAAGGGAAGCCTTTCAAGTATTGAAGAATTGAAAAGAAAAAAACACACTGAGAGCATAAATTGATAAGCGCACTGAGAGACTCATGTCTCTACCCAGTTCCTAGGATGATTACCAGTGCTTCATGTTTCTATAGAGGATAAACATTTGCTTTTAATGGTTTGATCATGGCTTTGAGGTATATGTAGAGTATTACAAGATGCTCCTTAAAATCAAGGTAATGGCAAATCACATTGTGAGTGTAAAATATGGCCGTTTCTAGGAGAATGAAGTTCATGCTATATTCTTCAAATTCACTCATGATTAACTAGGCATGTTCACGACCAAAATGAACACAATAGAAAACCTATTCCTGTGAGAAAATAAAGTTATGTTGTAGTTGTTGTCTTGGTCAAAATCAAAGTCTGGAAGGTTCAAGACATCATGTTCACTTTCTAGTCGAGTAAATCTGATAATTATTAATAATGACTGGTTCAAGGCTGTAAAATACTACCAACTCATATACAGTGGATTGTTTCTTTGTACTCTTAAAAGTTCTTTTTTCGAGTCTGCAAGTGTTTAGAGTCATTGATATTCATGTGGGAAATGGTTGGAACTCAATTTGAGTTTGTGTGAATGAGAAATGCTTGTCTAATGTTTATTGGTTGAAATGCACACAATATACTAGTATCTATTGTAGAGAAGTTATAACAAGGTTAAATAACCTATTTTATACCAAATTATTATTTGTTTACTTTTTTTTTGTCAACTAGCCTACTGGCTTTTAAATCCCCTCCTACTACTGCAGGTAGGGGATTCAATCTCTGGTGCCTTGAGAATTTGTAAAGTGACTACACCACTGGGCCATCTGTCCTCGGCTATTATTTGTTTACTTTATCACTATATAAATTTTAACTTAATTAAAAATTAAAAGCTCTATTTAGTCAAAGAGAAGAAATGTGGTTAAAAGTCAAATATTCTCTATAATTGATTAATTGATTTTTATCAAATTTTTAACTTCACAATTGATCTTAATGGCTCAAAAATTAGATGAGATTAATGAGCATTATATATCATAACAATATAGATATAAAATCTCATATCTCTCATTCATTTTGGAGTACATAGATATGAAAAATATCAACAATCTTTTCACTTTATTTTCCTTTATTCTTTTCATAGTTTATTTCCATATGAGAGTACAACACAAAAAACGTTTTTTAGATTATGTTCTTGGGTTGTGCAAGACATAATAGTTGTAGTTGTATCATGGGATTCGGAACGCTATGCATCCGTCACACTACGAGATGTGTTTTCATTCCTATGCATCTCGCCTATGCAAATTTCATTCCTAATTTTTGTATCAGTCTAGTATATTTATTTCTTTTTATCGATTTATTTCATGTGTTTTCTTCAAAGATTATCGGTTTGCCAAGTAGGCAATAATACCAAAGATCTCTCATTTGGATCTGCTTCACTATCTTCTAATTCCATTTCTTAGAAATCGGGTTTTGCACACAGAGCAAGTTCCAGTAGTGTATTAGAAAATATTGGAAACTACTCGGATACAACTTCACCTTCCTTGATTCTACAAGTACCAATTGGAATATAAAGTCATATTCTTGCTACTTCTTTCGAAAGTCAGAAACTTTGAAACTCATGAAGATAAGATATCTCGACTCTAATGATCTTGGAGAAGCCCACATCAGAGAGACTGAGACTAATTAAAATTCCAATTTCAATCAGAGAAACAGAGGAACACCATGAAAAGAAGCACCGTACACAACACAAGTCGTTGAGAAACAGGATATATACGAAGTCTTGATTTTCAAAAATTAAAACAGTTGTTGAAATCTAAAGATGTTCGGATATCATCAGTAGTTGATGAACTGTAAGTTCAGACAAACTTATGTGCAAAATGTTTTCATTTTTGGACACAAATAGCCGACTAATATCAAAATAATAAAAAGAAAAAGGGACAAAAAAGAAGGAAAGGCAGAGAGAAGGAAGATTCGACTGATACTGAAAACAACCTTCTCCATATGATCTGATACTCTCACTTTTCACTCTTATTATGGGTCCCATCTTCCTTTCCTACTTTTAAACTATTTAAAGCTATCTATATATATTAAGAAAAATAGGAGTTTGTAGTCTCCTAAACCATCCACGTCATCTCTTTTTAACTTCATTATTTCCCTCTTATGTTACCACGTCAGCAATCTCATTATCTTCTTAAATTATCTAATAATTTTTACATTCAACCCCTTGTTTCTTTAATTTAACATTCTACATCATCTTCTTTTCTTCCACCTAATTGGTATTCGGATCGGTTCTGAGTACTACCTGATCGGGATCGGGTATTTTGGGTATAAAATTTTGATACCCGTTTTAGAACCGAACATTATTTTGGGTCAGTTCGGATATACATTTTCTATATCCATTTAAGAACCGAAACCATTTCGGTTTGGTTCCGGTTCCAGTTCGGGTACGGATATAGTATTGTAAAAAAAAAAACCGAGTATATTATATACCTAAAAGTACCCAAAAAATTATGTACTCAGGTATAATTTCGGGTATATTTTTGGGTATTCGGGTATTTTAGGTATCCAAATACTTGAAATATTCGGGTACCCGTTCAGATAATCGGGTACCCGTTCGGGAATCGGGTACCCGTTCGGGTATCGGGTAATACCCGGTCCCGATCCGATATTCGTAGATCTCTATAACAAGACCTGATGGTTACTTTTGCTTATACCCGAATTGGAGCCGGACCCGAAATTTCGGGTCGGTTTTGGGTTGGTTTTCGAGTCCGGCTAAAATGCCCAGGCCTACACCTAATCATTTTTCAAAATATTTTTATGATAATTTGTTTAATAAAATTTAATATCCTATCACTTTATCTTTGTTTTATATTTTTGTTAAACCATAATATTATGAATGATAATTCAGAACATAAAAATAACGATATTGTAAAATTTGATGTAAACCCATTTAGTATTTGAAGATGTGGCTGATTAGAATACTAATTTGTAATTTGCTAATTGTTGGGATTTGGATACAGAAAAAAAAATTAGTAGAATTTTGAGTATTAAAAAGGTTATTGTTAAGATTCATGTTATCTAGAAAAATAAGAGTTTATAGAATGATAGTTGAAAACTATAAAAAAAAGATTTTTTTGTTAGCTTCTAAATTAAATGAATTTCTATTAATAAGCTACAAAAAATGATAAATTTTTTATTTTTATTTTTTTAAGTTATGAAAACGAAAATAATTTAGTTGATAAGTCTTAGGTAGAAAAAAAATCAAGAATTTAAATAACAAATCAAAGTGTGATACATGTGACATGTCTTTTCCTACATCTCTCCTTTCTTATTTTTTAGCATGAGTCCCGCTAATATATTTTTCTTTTTTGCTTTCAAAGCTGTTAAATTTATTCAACAAGCTAACAATCCACGTCAACTTTTTTAAGATTCAACCTCATTGGAAGAATTAAACAGTTGAATTTTTTATTCCACATGTCCATTGTAATTGGTCTTACAACTATTATAAGTTTCCGAGATTCAACGTAACGTTAAAACATCTATTAAGACTCTTAAACAATTATTTTTTAACGTTTATGCATTTAGGTTTCACACAAAAAACTGCGGAAGCTGAAAGGACATGGTCCAATATATATGAAACTGGGTTATTGACATTAGTGACAAATTGCAAGTTTCTCTACGCTCTCTCTCTCTCTCTCTCTCCTCTAACTCCTCGAATTTCCAAACTGGTCATCTGTTACATGTTTTGTTTGGTTCGTATTTGTCTTTTTTTGTTTTATGTCTAATTTTGTTTAACTATTAGTGAATTTTGATGTTATAATCCACTTCGTTATCGTTGTTATATTGTCGTGTTTTGTGATTTCCCAGTTGCCTAAACCATCAGAACATACAAGAGGACTACTGCGCAGATCCCGTAACTCTACCGTATACAACATGTGCTTTCCTCATCCTCCAAATTCTGATTGGAATTATAATGGTAGAAGAAATTTGATCACCGGATTATTAGTCTTGTATCCTCACTTGGCCACTCAATCCATATCCAAGAGGGCAAGTGACTATCCATTCCGTAGACTCGAAGCCTCACCGTTCGTACACGTTCTGGTCCGTATAATTACGGTAGGCGTAGAGACTTGGATCCCAAGCAACAGCAGCCTACATCATGGAAGAAGAAGGAGCCGTTGATAAGGGTCAAAGTGATCCCAGCCAACCTTATCCAAATGTGGTCCCTCCTTGTGATCCTCTCCTAGCCTTTGGAAAAAGCAAAGGAGGACCACTTTGCTTTATGCTTTTTTCTTATTCATTGAACCTAGACATTAAAGGTTTATATATATGTATGACTGCTGTATAATGAAACTCATAAGAAGAAATGAAATGATTTTCTCTCTCAAAATTATCTCTCGGTTCCTCACAAATCTCTTCAAGTCTTATTGTTTTTGATCACCAAAACAACATGGTATCAGGACCAGTGATTCTAGGCTCTTGATACTCTTCTATTCTTCTTTATACTCTTATCTTCTTACGCTCCAAATCTCTGGTTTTATTGTGGAATCTTCAAAGGTGAAAGCTTGAAGATTGTTGGTGTTCTTCGAAGAATCTCTTTCATTCGCAAGATCCACCAAGTCTTTGATCTTCTTTCCCAAAGAAACTCGTGTCCTTTCTGAAGTTTGAAGATAAATAATCTCAGATCTCTTGGTGTTTCAAAGAAAGCTTCAACCTTTCTCAAAAATCCTTAGAAAATCTCTCTAAAGTTGAAGATCTCAAAAACGTCAATCTCCATTGATCTTGGTAAGTTCCCTACGGTTCAAGTCACTCTTAAAGGGTGCCAACTATCTGTTATGGTCTAAGGGATGTGAAGACAACCATTTGTACTAGGAGAGGTCATTGGAGTCATATAGTAAAAGAAAGACCACCTAAGGAGGATCTTTCTAGTGATGATGATGGATCCGAGGCCCTAGATGAAGAGGATGAATGGTACATGACTGATCAAGTAGTGAAATCTATGATCCACAACTCTCTTGACTCTTCCATCTATGAGGCATACTCTCACATTGAAACGGCCAAGGAATTATGGGACACACTCAAGAAGATTTATGGTAATATTTCGAGCTTAACTCGTGTGTTTGAAGTAAAGAAGGCGCTTGCAAATCTTGGGCTAGAGGACATGGCTTTTAACGAGTTATATGGCAAGTATAGATCCCTTTGGACTGAGCTAGATGCATTGAGGCCACTCTCGGTTGATCCTAAGGATGTAGCCGAACATAATGAGCAAGATAAAGTCTTCGGTTTGCTTCTCAATCTTAATCCGGGTTTTAGCGATCTCATCAAACACATCTTGAGGTATGATAAGCTGCCCAACCTTGCAGATGTGTGTGCCCTAATACAGAAGGAACAAGGGTCGGTTGAGCTGTTTGGAGGAAATGATAATATGGGTTTGATCTCGGCCAGCAAAGCCTCGGGAAAAGTGGAGGAAAAGAGGCGGCTTTATTGTGAGCATTGCAAGAGGAAGGGCCATGTGAAGGAGAAGTGTTGTCTGCTGCATCCACACATGAAACCAGCAAAATTCAAGGCCAACTTGTCAATGGAAGCAACCATGGAGCAAGCCTCGTCATCCGCTTCATCAGGCTCCAACATATCCGCAACTTCAAGTGACCGAGAGCTTGACACAGCTGCAGCGTCTACCTTTTCCGGTGATACCATCAAAAGAGCTGACCTTGAAGCTCTCATCAATTCCCTTAAGTCTCTCAAAGACTTTGGTATTTGTCTCTACTCTCACTCTCTCTTTAAACCAGTTGTTGTTGATTCGGGTGCTTCTCATCACACGATTAGTGATAGGAGTTTGATTAGCAGCATGGAACCGTCTATTGGGAATGTAGTGATAGCAAATGGAGCTAAGGTATCAGTTAGAGATATAGGGAATTTAGGTCTTTTTAACCAAAAGACTATAGCTTTCTACTTACCAGAATTTACATCCAATCTCTTATCAGTTCGAAAGGCTGTTTTTGGATCTCCAATGCTACATTATATTTGGCCCTAATAATGTTAAGTTTCAGGATATTGAAACCGGAAAGGTGATCGGACAAGGAGGTGTCAAAGATGGACTATATATTCTCGAAGACCCTAAGTCTTTAAATTGTTTTTGTGGTTCTAGTGTAGTTGTCTCTAATTCGGCTGTTCATGACTCTAATGACTTTGTTTGGCATGCTAGGGATGGTTACCCCTCATTTTAGAGCGTTGAAACTCATGTTACCTCGAATATCTTTTGATAATGCTGAATGTGAAGCATGTATTTTGGGAAAGCCATTGCAAATCCATTTATTCCTCGTCTTCTACAATCTATGATAATTGCTTTGATCTTGTGCATTATGATGTTTGGGACTGCTCCTTGTGCATCTAGGGATAATCATAAGTACTTTGTTACTTTCATTGATGAGAAGTTAAAATATACTTGGATAACTCTTATGCAATCAAAAGATAGGGTCTTTGATGCCTCAAAATTTTTTGAAGCTTACATCTCTAACAACTTTAACTCGAAATTGAAGGTCTTGAGGACGGATAATGGGGGGGGGGGGGGGGGGGAGTATATGAGCAAAGCGTTTCAAACGCACCTAACAAAGCAAGGAATCTTCCACAAAACGAGGCTGCCCTTATAATCTCGCAACAAAACGGTGTAGCCGAGAGAAAGAACCGCCATTTGATGGAGGTCACTAGATCAATGATGTTCCACATGAGTGTCCCTAAACGTTTTTGGGGAGATGCCATCATGACAACCTGCTATCTCATTAATCGGACACCAACAAGAGTCCTTGAGGATGTGTCTCCTTTTGAGGTATTGAACAAAACTAAACCATCTTTGTATCACTTACGGGGTGTTTGGGTGTGTTTGCTTTGTCTTAATTCCAGGAGAGCTTAGGAAACAAACTTGAAGCCAAAAGCAGGAAATGTATGTTTCATAGGCTATTCCACAACTCAAAAGGGCTACAAGTGTCTTGATCCGGAAACAAGACGAGTGCACGTGTCTAGAGACGTCAAATTCTTTGAGAGTCGCGGGTATTATGGGGAGAAAAAATTGGGACCAGCTAGAAGACTTGGGCCCAACCCTTCCTTAGACCGGTCAGCTGCTCTTCATTCCTCCTCGCTCACCTCAACGCCCCAGAACCAATGGCTGGCGAGTCAAGTTGTGGCGAGAGTCAAGACGCGGGGGTTCAAGAAACCTTCTCCCACCGGGCCCGATCAGACAACGCACGTTACGGGTCGGAACACGGATACTCCAGCCATGGCCGAAGAAGATTCACATCTCTCAGCCGACCAACATGTTCTCCCTTCCATGTTCGAACCAACTACGATTGTCACTCCGGCCGTGACCTCTGGTTTGGTCGCTTATAACCGATATGGCTGAATCTATCGCGACATCAGTTCCGCCTCATTCCTCTAATCCGGCCCAACCACTTCGGCGGAGTACTCGGCTTCGCAAATACCCTTATCCAAGCTGTTGCTAAACTTCCAACTGGAACAAGACGTGGACCTATTACAATGCCCAAGCTATTGCTCATCCTGTCCAAACAGTATTTTCTATAGACCTTTTCCCATCTGAATTTTACTGCGTTTCTTGGCAAGATTGAGATGGAACAGGTACCTAAGACATTTGATGAAGCCAAGCAAAATAAGGAGTGGATGGACGCTGTGGATGCTAAAGCTCACGCCATGGTCAAGAACCATACATGGGATGAGGCGGCATTACCAAAAGGGAAGAGGGCAGTTTCCTACAAGTGGGTTTTTACTATCAAATGCAAGGCCAATGTCGAGCTTGAGAGATACAAAGCAAGATTAGTAGTTCGTGGTTTCACCCAGAACTATGGGACAGACTACACTGATACCTTTGCTCTGGTTGCCAAGCTTCACACGGTGAGAGTCTTACTTTCCTTAACTACTAACATTTCGTGGGATTTGTGGCAGATGGATGTGAAGAATGCATTCCTTCAGGGGGAGTTAGAGGAAGAGGTGTATATGACACCACCTCCTGATTTTGAGTCCTGGTTTACACATCGGGAAGGTTCTACGGCTTCGGAAGTAATCTATAGCTTAAAGCAATCGCCGAGAGCTTGGTATCACAAGCTGAGTCACACTCTCCGGGATCATGGGTTCCGGAAATCCGAGGCCTGACCATACCTTGTTTACTCTTCTAAGCCCGCAATGTATGGTTGTGGTTCTAATATATGTCGATGATCTTATCATCTCTAGGGATGATAGGGCCAGGTATTGCTGCAACCAAATCCTACCTTAACTCTGTTTTTTGATATTAAATATCTTTGAGAACTAAGATAGTTTCTAGGGATTGAAATCTGTCGCTCACGAGAGGGCTTATTCCTATCTGAATGAAAGTATACTCTTGATTTGTTGCATGAGACATGTATAAATGGTTGCAAACCCGCCAAGACACCACTAGCGGATGGTTATAAGGTCTATCGAAAGGGGGGAGCAAGATGGAGATGATGAGCCCTTTGAGGATAAGGCGCTATACCGTCGCTTTGTAGGTAAGCTCATTTATCTAACAATATCTCGACCCGATCTTTGCTTTGCTGTGAACCACGTCAGTCAGTATATGCAAAATCCAACAAAGTACCATTGGTCCATGCTTGAGCGGATTCTCATATACATCAAAGGGAGTTCTCACAAGGCATTTGGATGGGTAAGCATGAGAGCTCGGTTATTTCTGGTTATTGTGATGCTGATTGGGCAGGGGACAGGAACGATAGTAAGTCCACCACCGAATACTTCACGTTCATTGGAGGAAATTTGGTTACTTGGAAGACAAAGAAGCAGAAGGTTGTGGCTTGCTCGAGTCCTGGGGCGGAGTATAGAGCGATAAGGAGGCCTACCGATGAGTTGGTATGGTTGAGGGGCCATTCTTACAGACCTAGGCCGCGAGATTCAGGAGCCAACCATCATGCATTGTGACAACCAAGCAGTAATCCACATAGCTTATAACTCAGTCTTCCATGAGAGAACCAAGCACATGGAGGTGGACTGCTACAAAGTCAGAGAGCGCATTGTTTAGGGAGTAATCATTCCGTGCTACACACCAAGTGGAGATCAGTTGACATATATCTTCACTAAGGCGGCAAGTACCAAGGTTTGTGATCACATTTATAGCAAACTTGGACTTGTTAGCCTTGATTGCCCTTGACTTCAGGTCCTCTAAACTCGTGGTTTACATGTTCTTTTTCCCTCAATAAGGTTTTGTTCCACTGAATTTCTTTATTAAGGTTTTTACCGAGGTGTAGGGCTTCAGGTTTTCCAAGCTGAGTCTTCATCCCTTACGGCTCAGATTGAGGGGGAGTATTATTCTTGTATCCTCACTTGGCCACTCAATCCCATATCCAAGAGGCCAAGTGACTATCCATTCCGTAGACTTAGTGTTAGTGTTGCTACAAACACTAACGGCAACACTAACCCATACACCAACTTGAGGTAAAATAACATCAAATTTGGTATTTTAGTATTTTAAAAAGTTATTAATCTCCAACCATAATATGAGATCTCACACCAAATATATTATTTTTATTATTATATTACTAAATTAAAAATTTCTTTTGTTATTAAAATTAATGTTTATTTTGTTTGATAAAAAATAAAAACTAATTGTTATTTTTATATTAGCTATAAACCTAAAATTTCATATTGTTAAAAATATAATTGTTTTAGAGAGTTTCATGTATATAAATTTTAGACCCGTAAAAAACTAATAAAATTTTGGTTTAGTTTTGAGTTAAATTTATTCAGGGTTTTCTGTCACTTTTTCAAATCCAGCCAAAATACAAAAGATTAATACTAATAGATAACATATAAAATTATTTTATAAAATAAAAGTAATAAGCCCAAGTGGTTGTGCTATAGTGGTCAGGGGACAGATCTGGGACGCATCCGTTCATGGTTTTGGTTATTCCAAACGGTAGAAACTACTTTACAATTGTTTCGGACACCCTCTACGTGGGTATGGAAACATGCTTACTGCCTATTTGAATACCACGAGAAATTATCAATATCTGGTTGCACCTCACCCGTGAAAATAATTCAAACCCTTTTCATAAATTCTTGGAATTCATCATACTGTAAAAAAATTATATATATATATATATAAGTAATGAAAAAGTAATACTAATTTTTTGGTATTTTTCCGCATTAAATATGGTGCTATAATTTCAAAAAACACTAAAAAATTAAATTTGGTGTTAACTTTGTAGTTGGTTTGCAAAATATTTGACACTAGATCGAATGTTTTGCAGTTGAGTTAGAGAAGCTCGAAGTAAACATTAAGGTCACCAAATTAATAATTTGAGAAATAGATTATTTATTTTCTCTTATTACAAAAATCAGATTGTTAAGTAACACCAAATTCATTAGTCTTTTTATTTAATTTCGATATATTCCTAAAATACAAAGGCTATGATTGGCCATTTCATTGGACCCTACGGTAATCAACTTTTTAGTTAAATTATGATTTTTAAAGATTTTTTTTCAACTTTTTCAAAACATTTAAAGGACAATAACTAAATTCGATCCTGAACCGAATCTGATATTTTAGTGTTAGTGTTGCTATAAACACTAACATCAACACTAACCCATACGCCAAACTTATGTAAAAAGAACATTAAATTTGGTGTTTTAGTATTTTAAAAAGTTATTAATCTCCAACCATAATATTAGATCTCACACCAAATATATTATTTTTATTATCATATTATAAATTTAAAATTTCTTTGTTATTAAAATTAAAATTATGTTTATTTCGTTTTGATAAAAAATAAAAGCTAATTGTTTTTTTTATATTAGCTATAACCTAAAACTTCATATTGTTAAAAATATAATTTATTTAGAGTGTTTCATGTATGTAAATTTTAGATTCGTAAAAAAAAAAAAATTTGGTTCAGTTTTGAGTTAATTTTATTCAGGGTTTTCAGTCACTTTTTCAAATCCTGCCAAAATACAAAAGATTAATACTAATAAATAACATATAAAATTATTTTATAAAATAAAAGTAATAAGCCCAAGCGGTTGTGGTATAGCGGTCAAGGACGGATCTGAGACACATCCGTTCATGGATTTGGTTATTCCAAACGGTAGAAATTACTTTACAATTGTTTCAGACACCCTCTACGTGAATATGAAAACATGCTTACTGCCTATTTGAATACCAAGAGAAATGATCAATATATAGTTGCACTTCACCCGTGAAAATAATTCAAACCCTTTTCATAAAATTTGAGAATTCCTGAGATACTCTAAAAGAATTATATATATATATATATATATATGGTGCTATACTTTCACAAAACACTAAAAAATTAAATTTGTTGTTAACTTTGTAGTTGGTTTGCAAAATATTTGACACTAGATGGAATGTTTTGCAGTTGAAGCTCTAAGTAAACATTAGGGTCACCAAATTAATAATTTGAGAAATAGATTATTTATTTTCTTTTATTACAAAAATTAGATTTTTAAGTAACACCAAATTCATTAGTCTTTTTATTTAATTTCGATATATTCTTAAAATACAAAGGCTATGATTGGCCATTTCATTGGACCTACAGTAATCAATTTTTTAGTTAAATTATGATTTTTAATTTTTCAATTTTTTAAAAAGATTTAAAGGACAATAACTAAATCCGATCCAGATATGAACCGAATCTGATATGAAAAGTGCAATTTTTAAAAATCAAACCCTACTCATATCTGAAATATATCAAGCCGAATCCGACCAAAAGTTATAAAATACTCAGACGAGTTTCATATGTCTAATCCATAAATCCGAAACCCGATAATACCTTAGCAAAATTTGATCGGATATCTAAATGCTTACACCTATGTATGATCATAAACCTACTAAGTTAGTATACAATCATTTCAGTTTTAGAGTTTAAAAATATCTATCAATATTTGAAAATCCTTCGGCAAATTTACTTGATACAAATGGGAAAAAAATATCTTGGAGTTTGGGTTTTGGCTACCAATCAGATCGGCAAAAAAATACCCATCAAAAAGATCTTGGAGTTAGCATGAGCTATTGAAACACAAGTGTACTAAAAACTCAACAAAAAAAACACATATAAGCGTTGACTTGGTGGTCCTATTTTAGGAAAATCCAGAACAGATCCAAAAAAGATTCATATAAGACCAAAAAAGAAGTAACTACTACAAAAATATGAAATTTTTAACAATCATATAACAATGTTTCGTGATATTCTTTGCTCCCACGACTTCGTATAGATCGTATAAGCAAATGACAAGAAAATCAATGTCGTCCAAGTATAAGTTTCCGATATCATTTCATATACATATACATTTTACTGTTATTGTAAATTACATATAACATATTACAGATATCATTATTATTCCATAATTTAATGAGGAGTTGTAACTTTAATGAAGACAAATAAGAACAAGTTTTCTTGTAATAATACCATTGGAAAATATCTCAAAACAAAAACTCTCAACAATGTTTTTGTCTCTCTCAATTGAAAGTCACAATCTCGCCATCAATATATAGACTCTCTAAATCAAAATACAATAGGAAAAGGAAATCTTATTATATTTAGATAACTCCTAAATATAATCATTCTTATCATAATCTTAAGAAAGCTTACACCTTAAGCCATCTCTAATGAATATCTTTTAACATTAAGATTTCCTTCAAGCTTATCAACAACATTCTCCCATTTAAGCTTGATTTGGTCTTCGATCTTGATCTCTTGAATTCCTATGAACTCCCTCATTTCTTTGAATTTGCTCTTTCCCAAAGTTTTGGTAAGAATATCCACTTTTTGTTCATTTCTGGGAACATGTTCTACTTCAGTTAGCTCATTGCTTACACATTCCCTAATGAATTGGAACTTCTTGTGAATATGCTTACTCCGACCATGAAAAACCGGATTCTTAGTAAGAGAGATAGCTGACTTGTAACCTATCATAATCCGAATTTTCTTACTCTCTTTTCTGGTTATTTCACTTAGTAGTTCTTGGAGCCATATAGCTTGTTCTGCTGCCTCGGCTTCAGCCATAAACTCGGCTTCACATGATGGTAAAGCTACTGTTTATTGCTTTTGAGAGCACCAACTTATCGGACATTCATTGTAGCAGAAGATATGATCGGTTGTACTTTTCCCATCATCCAATTCAACATTATAGCTAGCATCACTATAACCAACTAAACCTTCTTTCTTGTCTCGGCAAAACCTAAGTCCATGAGTTAATGTTCCTTGAACATAGCTTAGAATCCTTATTAGTGTCAAGCCATGAGACTCTTTAGGTTCTTGCATATACCTACTCAAAACTCCAACACTAAAGGCAAGATCCGACAGTGTATGAATCAAGTACCTTAAACATCCAATGAGTTTGCGATATTCTTTCTCATTGGTACTTTTCTCTTTTTGAAATTTTTAGAAATTAGAACCAGATTCCATGGGTATGTAACAATCATTACAATACTTCATTCCGGCTTCTTCTAGTATTTTCTTGGCATATCTTTCTTGTCTTAAAGTTATACATCCTTCTTCTTGTATAACTTATATTCCTAGATAGTATGTTAATTTACCAATATCACTCATCCCAAATTTACTAGACATACCTCTCTTAAACTCGTTCATCATCTTTTGGCTTGAACTCGTTACCAATAAATCATCCACATATACGACAACAAGTAGAAATTGTCCTTTAATTTATTTTCGATACAATGAAGCCTCCTTTGTACACCTACTGAATTTGAGCTCCTTAAGAATATGATTCATCTTGTCATTCCATGTTCTTGGAGCTTGCTCAAACCATAAAGAGCCTTACTCAAGTTGTAGATTTTTCTTTCTTTTCATTTGATTACAAAACCTTCCGGTTGTGTAACAAAGACTTCTTCCTTTAACTCTCCATGTAGGAATGCTTTTTTAACATCAAGATGATGTATTTCCCACCCACTTGTAGCTGCCAAAACAATGATAAACTTTATAGTCTTGATTCTAGCAACCGGTGCAAACACCTCTTCGAAATCTATACCATACTTTTGAACATAGCCTTTTGCAACTAGTCTAGCCTTTTGTTTGTTTATGCTACCATCCGAATTTATTTTTACTTTGAAAACCCATTTTAAACCTATTTGGTTAACTCAATTTGGTAGATCAACCTCTCTCTCTCTC
>JAKUCM010005627.1:0-35860 GCA_023374145.1 Lepidium sativum
GGGTATTCGGTATTTTATAGTACCCAAATACCCGAAAATTAGGGTACCCAGTTCAAAATTACATGAGGTACAGTTTGGGTACTTAGGGTAATACCCGGACCGACCCGATATTTTCGGGTCTCTATCCAGGACCCGATGGTTACTTTATGGTTATACCCGAATTCCGGACCCGGACCCGAGAGGACCCGAACCGGACCCGAACCGAATAATGTTCGGTTCCAAAACGGGTAGCAAAATCGTATATCCGAAATACCCGGACCCGAACGGGTAGTAATCAGAACCGACCCAAATACCCGAATGTCCAGACCTAGTCCCACTTTACTATCAGTACCGGACCTGAAATTGTTTTAATATATATTATTAGTTATTTAATTATAAATGTTTAAATTAAGTATTTAAAATAAGTACCAATAGGTTCCAGTAGGACGATCGATGTGTAGATGCGGCAAATTCTCGCGGTTTGGTGCCATGAAAATATCTTCAACCCGGTACTTCTGCGCGTAAGGTGCATCTGGCGGCACCAGAAGGTCGGGATGGACCGCAGCGTTCGTCGGAGGGGGATCTACGGCCACTTCTGGTGCTGGGGCATTATGCGATGGTGTATGACTCTGATGATGTGACTGCGTCTCTGGCACAGGCGAGGAAGTAGATGAGGATGAGGATGCGGTGCCATGCAACATGTCACTGTAATGGACACGGCGTGTATGCTTACAGGGTGCCATAATTTGTACCTACAAAAGGATCTTCCATAAATTAGACATTGGATACTACTAAATAATATATAAACTATAAAGTTTAAATTCCGTATCTACTACATAATTTCTAAACAACCTACATTATTCTAAATCCTAAATTTGCAAAAAAAAAAATTGTAGAGAGAAGGAAGAGAGGATACCTTAGAGAGAGATTGTAGATTGGGGAATGATGGAATGATGTTGCAAAAATTTGTGTTATATTTATAGGGAATACGTGGAGTTGTAAAGGAGTTGGGAATTCAGAAAACGTCGTAAAAGAGTTGTAAAATTAGGGTCGAATTTACAACGTATTCGATGTAAAGACGTTGGCAAATGTGGGTTCAATGTACCGTTACAGTACAATTCATTGAGACGTTAAGGTGCATTCAAAGGCGTGTAACAGTAAAGCAAAACGTCGTAAAGACGTTGGCAGCTAGCAACGTCTTTACGACGTTTCTGGCTCCTGACTTGTTTACAACGTCCTTTAATGTGAATATATACTATGTATATAATCTGAATATATATTATAAGATATATATTATGTATATAATGTGTATATATATTATGTATACGATTTATATATTATAAGATACATAATTTATATGTATATAATAGAGCAAAACGTCGTAGAAGAGTTGGGATCTAGGAACGTCGTAAAGACGTTGTAAGGACGTTGGCAGCTAGCAACGTCTTTACGACGTTCCTAGCTCCCAACTCTTTTACGACGTTTTGCTCTTTTTTAATTTTTCCTAAGTGTTTATACATCACATAAGTCATATAAAATTCTATAAAATATTATAAATCCTATCAACAATATAAACCATATTACAAATGTGGACACAAAAGATTCAATTGCTAGGAACGTCGTAAAGACGTTGTAATGACGTTGGTAGCTAGCAACGTTTTTACGACGTTTTATACTTCCACCTCTTTACAACGTTTTTAAGAATTTCATTTTTTCCTAAGTGTTTATACATCACATAAATCATATAACTATATTGATTTTAGCGGAATGTTAGATTGATTTATAAAACTTAGATTGATAATTTTTTGATTGATTTGTAAAACTTAGTTTGATTAACTTTGATTGCTAAAAGATTGACATAATACATTGTTTTTATATTATAAACCGTAGAATCAATCAGATTCTTCACCATTACTACCATTTCCACTACTTGGATTATCACTTTCTGCAAACTCATCACGTTCCTCATCGTCAACATCTCCTTCAGGGAGATCCTCGTACTCTCGGTTTTCCGGATCGATAAGAACCACTAGCTCTATAGCTTGCTCTGGCACTTGTATCGATGAACATGATTCTTCCTGCAACGGTAAATCTCTGCATCCAATAATTCGCCCACGAGGTGTGATCTTCACTGTAGCTAACCAATTGATGCTTGACTCTTTGATCCTTGGATATTGGAATGAAGCTAACTTGCTCTGCTTGCGATGCTAAGACGAAAGGCTCAAACTTGTTGTATCTTCTCCTCCCATTCACGTCCACAACTCCAAATTTGCTGTAACGGATACCTCTGTTGATTACGGGATTAAACCAGTCACATTTGAATAGCACAGTTTTCAATCCAATTAATCCCACAAATTCAACTTCGATAATCTCTTGTAGAACCCCATAAAAATAAGTTTCACCTTTCACACATACTCCCCAATTTGCCGTTGCACGCCTTACACCGTACTCAAAGGTGTGAAATGTGTATCCTCTGGTGAAATACATGGGTGCTGTTGTTATCTTTGCAATAGGACCTTGAATCAAATCATGAAACCATGGTGGGTAGTATGGATCATCATAGTCAACCTGTACACAACGTAATTAGTAATATGGTTAGTTAAATTAATCACAACGTAATCATAATTAATGTATACAATTCACTCTTACTTGGTCCTTCAACCATAGTGCGAAGTGCATATTTTTCCGCTTAAGTTCTTCTGCATCTGAAATTCCTTCGATAGTTTCTTTTACCTGACTAACAAATAAACTAGACATGTATATAGAAAGACGTTAGTTTAAAAGTAATACACTGGTGGGGGATCCTTTAAATATACACAATTCATATACAAATATATATATATATATATATACCTTTCAAACGGAAGCACTTCAGTACAATTTAGAAGTATATATGTGTGTGCCGCGTGGCGGTCTTCGGGACTGCTCCACCAAACTTCTTTTAATTTGCCACTAAGACGTCCAATTGGAGAAAAGATATCAGGAACTCCGCCTACTGTATAAGTTTGGGCGACATCATATCTCCTAGGTGCTTTTTTCCGTGTGTGAACGGTGGGTGCAAAGTAGTACGATGTGAAATGCGACGTTTCTTCTGTTAGGCTACCAGCAACGATTGACCCTTCGACTTTTGACAGATTCTTTGCTTTGCCCTTAAGTGTTTTCATAAAAACGTTCAAATGGATACATCCATCGAAAATGAACAGGTCCTCAAATACCTGCAAGTGCTTTATGTACAATTTTTGGAAGCAACTCCGCCAAAGCAAAGGGTAATAGTCCTTGCATGAACACATGACAATCATGACTTTTCATCCTTGTAAATTTTGCCCTTGCTCAACACATCTTGAGAGATTTGAAACATACCCATCAGGAAACTTCACCTCTGATGACACCCAATTGAATGATGTCGTTTTCGCCTCAGATGACAACCTAAATATCGGAACTGGAATTTTGCCGTCACTTTTGATATGCAACTCACTCCTTGAACAAATAGGTGGTAAGTCAAAACGTGAATTCCTGTTATCCTTTGTCTTACCAGCCACATTCAAAATTGTATGCATGATATTCTCAAAAAAATTCTTCTCGATGTGCATCACATCCAAATTATGTCGAATTAACAAATCTTTCCAATATGGCAGCTCCCAAAATATACTCTTCTTATGCCAGTTATGATGCCGTCCGTAATAATCCGGCATATTATTAGGAACGTGCCAATTACCCCCTCGAAGAACAGTAGCCAAAGCCGCGTAATAATCCATATTTGCTTCGATTTCCTCTCCTGATAGATACAATGGAGGGGGATCCTTTACCTTAACTTTACTCCTGAATAGAGTCGTGTTCCTTCGGTAAGGATGGTTAATTGGAAGAAATCGACGATGACAATCAAACCAAGAAGTCTTTCTACCATGCTTCAGTTGGAATGCATCTGTTCTCCCAAGACAATATGGGCAAGCCAATCTCCCATGTGTTGTCCAACCAGATAACATTCCGTACGTAGGAAAGTCACTTATCGTCCACATAAGCACCACCTTCATCGTAAAATTTTTTTGGACAGAAAAATCATATGCTCGAACCCTATGCGTCCATAACTGTTTCAGCTCATGAATCAAAGGTTGCAAAAACACGTCAAGAGACCGTTTCAGATGATTAGGACCAGGAACAAGTATACTTAGGAATAAAAATTCCTTTTCCATGCACATTCCGGAGGAAGGTTGTAAGGCGTGAGGATTACTGGCCACAAAGAATATTGTCTGCCAGACATTCCAAACGGACTAAAACCATCGGTGCATAGAGCAAGGTAAACATTCCTAATATTCCTAGCAAAATCTTTGTGTACCGTATTAAAATGTTTCCACGCCTTGGCATCTGAGGGATGATTAATCTCTCCTTCTGTCTGTGAATGCTCTGTATGCCATCTCATCGCAGCTGCTGTCCTCTCCGACTGATATAACCTCTTCAATCTATCAGTTATTGGCAAATACCACATCCGTTGATACAGAACCTTTTTACGCCCACTCCATTGTGCCTTATATCTTGGTTTGTTACAGAACCGACATTCTTGTAACATATCATCATCTTTCCAGTAGATCATACAATTATCTATACATACATCAATGGTTTCGCACGGCAACCCAAGACTATAGACCAATTTCTGCGTCTCGTAATATGATTCTGCACAAACATTGTCTTCTAGCAAATACTCTTTGAGCAAGTCAGTCCACATATTCATGCATGATTGAGATGAATTACATTCTATTTTAATATTCATCATCCTAGCTGTCAATGATAATTTAGACAGACCTTCTCTACACCCCTCGTAGAGAGGCTGGTTTGCAGCATCTAGCATGTCATAAAACCTTTTTGCATCTAAATTGGGAGCCTCAGCAACTATAGGTTGATCAGTATTAGTTTCCTGAAATGCGTCACTGACCATTTCATGCATCCTATCATGCTCTACACCCCCAAGAATCTCATTCTGATAACCAACATCATGCAAATTACTTGATTCACCTATATTACCATCAACATTCTAAAATTACTACTACTTGCTTCATCATTTACACGATTGTTATCACCTTCACCATGGTGAAACCATATGTAATAATGCGGTGTAAACTCTCTATTTAATAGATGGTTCCAAACAGTTTCTACTCGGGCAAATTTCGTATTTTTGCATTTCCGACAGGGACAAAACATCTTACCCGATTCAACCGTGGTTTCGGTTAGACTATCTTGGTGCATGAATATTTCTGCCCATTCATAAACTCCTTTGTCACGATACCAGCAGCATCTCTATGCATATACATCCACTTCCGTTGCTCGAATATATCTCCACCGAAAGACATTTTTTGGGTTTTTCCACTAAACCGTTTTTTTCCCCTCTACCACATTTTTTTTTTTGATGTTGTGATTAATGATGAGAGCCTTCCTCCTTATATAGGCAAAAAATTAACTATGATTTTACAACTTCCTTCAAATTACGAGTAAATTACAACACTTGTACCTAACCATAAATATCTAATTTGAAATTACGTCCTTAAATAGTTGTAAACTACTTAGTCGTAAAGAATTTGTAAAATAGAGACGTCGTAACATCGAAATTTTTAATTTAACAACAACTTTACAACTCCAAGTTTAAATTTTATTTAAACCTTTTACGTAACAACAAAAACGTGTATACCTACTTTGACATTCGATGTTAATTCGATGTAAATTACAGAGGTCGTAAAAGAGTTGCAACTTAGGGACTAATTCACAACGAATTGTTTAAGCAATGGGAAAACATTGTTAAAAAGTCGTAAAATACCGACTTGTTTACAACGTAAATTTTTGTTGTACTTTTACAACTCATTTACGACGTTATTTCAAAACGTTGTAAGGGAGTTGCAAATACCTCCATATTTTACGACGTCCCAAAAATGTTGTAAAAAATGGTCACTAAACTATTGTTCTCTTGTAGTAATAAATGAATAATCTCTATAAATTAATAAAAAATATTATTTTAGAATAATTTTAATATTATTAATTTATAGAAGTTTATGGAATAGTTTTATCTTTTAGAATAGTTTTTGAAAGGGAAAAAATTGTTTCCTCACTCCCTTGAAAAGCTGCCACCGAGTTGAGTAAACTGCACAACACAGAACAAAAAATAAAACTTAAAGTGAATATGTATCTAAAAAACCTCTAACAGAAACATAAAGCTTTTTATAATTCTGCATTGTTACATGACCACTCGTAGGATAGTTCTCGATTGTCTGATGAGAATATAAATGCACCATATTTTGGACACTATTTGTTGTGTTAGAGTGTTGACCACCAAAGTCACCAGATCTAATATCAATCCTCATTCTTTAATTAATACATGGATTTCAAAGAATAAAAACTATGTCGTTTCTACCTGTAGTTGGAAGAACGTATATTCTGAATATGTTCATGCCAAACAAAAAAACTATTCTCCATGAGTATCTAAACCAAACTATTTCGGTTGTCAAAATAAAATAAAAATGGAAACATCTTTTAAAAAGAATTAGTTCATAAGTGTACATTCTCTCACCTATGATAACGAGATTTTTATTTTATTGTCAAATCCTATTATACTTATATGTCGGTTGTAGTATAATAGGTGTCAATCCAGCTGAGAATGTAATTATCAATGGAGATGCAATTAACTATTCTAATTCGAGCCAATCAAAGTAAGGTTTGTCTAACAACCTAATTCGAACATTTAAAATAAAAATAAACGAAGCAAGACAATTGTAAATCATTCAAACTGAACGACGAATAGTATAGTATATAGTAGAATTAACGCAGGGTGAGAAAACAGGATCCTGAGGAGTGAGTTTCATGGGTCAATGTGACTCAATATAACTAATCTCTAGGAAACGAGAACACAAGTAATGAGTCCACTCCCGTGGTAAACAAACTCGAATAGACTACTAATTGGTGTTTGATAATCTAGTCGGAATGAACGATCAACTCGCTTAGCGTCGATTCACACCTCAGACATTCGATCCCTCGAGTTGAGCATGTGAAAATCAATTGTAAAAAACTAGGGTTCTTATTTTTGCAACATCTAAAATTATTTATAATTAATCCTTATCAAAGCCCTAGGTCAGCTCGACCCATGATGAGAATCAGCATGTCGTGGATTTTGGCTCAGTATGGCCCAAAGGCTGAAAAGCACCATGAGTGGGCCGGGTGCGGCCCATCTACTGAAATGTGGTGTACTGGACTCGAGTTGGGCCGCCGGGAGCGCACTCAAGTTGGGGCTCGAGAGGACACGAGTTGGGTCGCCGGGAGCACACTCGAGCTTGGGCTCGAGTGAGCTCGAGCTTTGCTTCGTGGATGGGACTCGAGCTGGCTAGAGCTTGTACGCCTAGTATGGACTGGTGGTGGCTAAAAGTGCTGCTCCTCGCTCAAGATTGACACGATCACATCTCTGACGTGGGAAGACTCTGTTTGCATCTGGATCCTTGTATTTTTGCTTTCAGTACCTGAAACTTCCCGAAATGTAATATTTACGCGAATGCATATGAACGAGGCTATCTAGGATGAAAATTTAGTAGAAATGTATGCTTAGAATAACTAAATGAGGCTCCTAATGAGTGCTAAAAACATGTATCTCAACTCCCCCAGACTTATCCTTTGCTTGCCCTCAAGCAAACATGTAAGAACAAGATCGGAGAAGAAGATGCTCAACGGGGACTCAAAACCAAAGCAAACTGACTCAAATGCTAACACTCAATGTCCTATTTTAATGTTCTGAACAGCAATGCTAAACAAGTCCCACAGTGAAAACTTTAGCCATGCAAATCATAGTTCGATCTAAGCTCAAACTCAACCTACAAATGCATTCAAATTAACCACTCTATTCAATTAGTTCTAAACCGTGAATCTAGTTACACATCTCATAAGAACTCGTTTGGCTAAGGGAATGACTCAAGAGATAAAAGTGACCTCTTCAACATAATGGCTAGTCAAATCTGCTCAAGGATCACTCAGAATGGAATAAGCTTTAGCATAAGGTTAAAGGTGAATGCCAATGAATGCATACAAAAACAAGGTATCATCTACCCAGTGCACCCAACTCGAGCTTCAACCTATTCATTCTAAAACTTAGAAATCGATTCCTATATCTACCCTTTTTAAATAAAAATGGCAACTCATTCTTCCAGCTAAGCGCTCAATAGAGTCAACTTCTCAAGCTTCTTTTTCATAGCTAATCTAAAGGGAGGGTTACTTAATTCAACAATTCTAGCGGTTTTGGCTTATATCACATTACAACACTGATTCTCTTTTTTTTTTTTTTACAAGACACTGTAAGCATTTGTCCATCTTTTCTTTCTTAGAAACCATCTTTAAATTTTAATCACCACAAACCTTTACTAGAGCATACCTACGTTTTGTCCCATTTTCTCCCCTTAGATTATTTAACCTATGCTCTTATTTTCTTCATTCCTTTCTTAACCAAAGTAAATAAACTTCCCACACCCCTACACTATCTACGCCTAGTCTAGTCCAAAATGTGAACCAGAAACTACATGAATCATTGTTCATGTCGGTACTCACCTAACACGTTATACCAAGATTAAACCTTAAAAAGGCATCACAATCACACACAAACAATGTAGGGCTCGAAATGAGGTAATGGTCATGGTGGGAGTATACTTGAATTAACACGTTAGAATGTAAGATGGTAAAAAGAAATCCGAGTATTCTGTAATCTACAAGTCCAAATTCAATGCATAGCCCTGATAATTAAACATTCATTTAAGGTTATCACTTAGTAAAGAGTGGTATCATATCACAGCAAAATTCAGCGAAGCAATGAGCTAAAGGTTAAATTTTCCTAGCATGGTGCTGTCTTACAATTCAGATTAGTAGCAAGCAGCAAACAACATTAACTTAGGGCAGTGAATTTAGGATAAAAGTCAGCAAACTTGCAAGATGAAATCATCATGGTCCCCAATGCTTAACTAGACTCGAGCCTAAATGAATGCAGACTACATGACACTCTGTTTTTGTATTTTTCAAAGGAAAAATGTTTTTTTTTTCTTTCAAATTTTGTATTTTTTTGTAATGCGATGTAAAGTATGAATGCATGAAAAACAAAAATAAAAACAAAGAAAACGTGATCAAATGAAGTCTGGAATTGTCCTCCAAACTTAAATCACAGTCCCTTGTGTAAATAAAAGAATGAAAAAGATCTCAGACCAGCAAACATAATAAAAGCATGCAGTGATATATACCAAGGAGTGGTGCAATCATACCTCAGCGGCGGAAAATTGACTATCCAGCCAGATCCATGTCCATGTCGTATGTTGAACCCATAGGAGTAAAAAAATTGTACCCTGGCTGATTTGTGTTGGGATGTGGGGTCGAGTCGTGGTGATCAATGTGACTCGAGCCTTGGTTGTTTATCAAAGGGATTCCAGTCTATAGTGTAAGTTGTTGGGGCTGCACATCTGACTCAAACTGCAGCTCAACACTTTGTGTGCGTTCCCTGTGGGGGCGACTGCTAGAGCGTCTGCTTGTTGCTCTACACTGCCTCGATGGTTCATAACTGGCCTCTGCCTCAAGATCTACAGTACCCTGCTCTGTTAACTATTGATTTGCGTTAAGATCGAAGATAAGGACCTCTTCTGTTGGGTTATTTGTTGCACTTGGGACTGTGTCATGTGCTCGTATGAGGAAGCCCTGTGTGGTTTCATTGAACGCCTGGGGTTAGAGGGTGGTCTGGCAACTGATGTGGATCGTTTCCACGGTTACGGTGAGGGTTCTCTGGCTGTACTTGGTGTGTGCTTGCGCCTTCTGCTCGAGCTCTTCCCCATTGTGACGTTACCAAGCTTGTCAACTACAGATCTCACCGTGTTGACATTCCACTTCCCAATCTTTGAGAGGAGATTGATTCGGCTATGCGCCTCCTGTAATCCTTTTGGCATCTTGGGGTCTACATACTCCTCGAAACTGTAGCACTCCGACTCGACAACGCCCGATCTAGGCGCTTCTGGTGCCTTTTCCCATTGGCTAACTCGAGGTATGCCTGTAGTTAGAAGACTTGAAGGCGGTAAGAAGGCTATGTTTCACTCGAGCGCTAGATGAGTGCAGTCGACATTCAGGAGCTGTATTAGTGAGTCCGAGCTCTCCCTCGGTAGAATAAGCCTATAAAGCCAAACATTTCTTGTTGCCCCCCCCCCCCCCCCCCCCCCCCCTCTTTAGTAGCCTTATATTGAATAAGTTACATCACATCAAAGTATTTTGGAGGTATTGAATCTCGTGATATTATGTTGATGCTTGCAGCTTCCATAATCCTTGTCAATATGCCTCCTAAACTGATAGAAGCATTTGCCTTGGACTTTAATGCCCTCGCCCAGACTTTATAGGTGATCATTTGCTTCATCAAACCCCCAGTAAATCCATTCTTGTTGCGGTTTCCTTCATACCGCATTCCATGATCGAAACTGTTAAGCGTTACCAGAAGTACCTCGTCTATCATCTCGAGTTCTGGACGTTGAACATTGCCGGACTCGTGCCTTGCAAAAAATGAAGTTCCAAGGATCTTGTGGAAGTACCGAATAAAGGGGTTCCTGATTTTGAAGCTTTTACTGGACGAGGCGTTGTACTCCTCCTGAGTACCAATGACTTTCCTGAGCATTTTGAGATCTTCATCATTGAAATCGGTGGCACGACCATCTGATGAAAGATGAGTGAATAGTTGCTCAAACAGTTCAAGTGAATGTTCACGTCTCAAACCCATCAATAGCCTTCAGCCTTTCCTCATGGTCTAAATACTCACGCAGCTCGACCGATGCTAGGAATTGGTTTGTCTCTGCGGCATATGTCTCTGTGGGGTAGGAGACGAACTGTGTTAACCATACGTTCCAAAGCATCTGGTCAACATCTCTAGCAATTCTCAGTTTCATCATTGTTTCGCGATGAAGATAACAGGTGGACTCCACATGTATTTGTTTGAGATCCTTCAACGCCTGCTTGTGTGAAATATTCTGAGACAGACTTCCGTTCCCCCAATCATCCTTTTCACTTTCATCACTACTTGATGCGTTATTAATTTCCACCGCGCGATCTGCTGGTCTGTTTTCCCTCATGACTCTTTACCACTATGTCTACTAGTCCAACGGATTAATTGCAGGGCTTCTGAACCCAAGTCATCGTCATTCAAATTGATCAGCAAATAACCCAGCGATGGAATACTTTTGCACCTTGAAGATCCTTCACATGATCTCCTTATACTTTGTGTAGCAATTGGAATCAACAACACCAAATTCAACCCTGTGTGAGCTCAAGTTAAACTCGTAATATGAAATATGAAATATAAAATATAAATTATAAAATATAAAATATAAAATATAATATATAATATATAATATTTAATATAAGGAGCTTAGATGAAAGAGCTCGAGCTGGACTCGACTGAGCTCAGGCGTGGTGGGACGGACTCGAGTTGTAGCTCAAGTTGGAAGACTCGAGAGAGACTGAGGTGGCGTGTGGGAGCGTGGGTGCGTGGTGGCAGCTCAAGTGTTGCTTCGTGACGCTCGAGTGGCTCGTGGCGCGTGGGCTTGTAGATTACATCACGTGTTGGGCGCTTTATGACGGCGTGAAGAAGGCACGGTGCATAGAGGCGCTTGTGTAACAGACTCGAGGGAGGTCGAATCAGCACTGGCGGCTGCTTTGGAGGTCGCGTGTGCTTGAGCTCTTGATGGCTGCTCCAGTGGTAATGGTTGGGCGCGAGGTCGGGTAGACTCGAGCTGTAGCGGAGCGCAGCTCGAGTGATGCGTGGTTGGGGCGGAGCTCGTGAGATGCGTGCTCGAGTTACACAATCGAGCGCGGACGAGGGGCACATGGTTGGAGTGGAGCGAGCTTGGAGACGCGGATGCGGCGCTGGAGTAGCCTTCGTACGAGCACTTGGTTGAAAATGAGAAAGAGAAAGTAGACTAAGTGTGAAATAAAAGTGAAGGAGGAGTGCTTGTTTTAAAAAGATGAAGTGTGAAGAAGAGGGGAACATGCTCTCGTGGGTGTGCAACAAAGAGACAAAGTGATGTCTCTTCACCCTTTTTTTATGTCCCAACTCGAGTTTTTACAGTCTATGGTGCTCGAGTCCTGAAAATCAAATACTAAGATAGGCGCTAAAAATTTAAAAATTGTAAAAGCATAATTAAAATATGTTCAAGGATATGCATGAGATTGCCTCCCAAGTGTGCTTTTTTTAAAGTCATTAAGCTTGACTTTCACCCTTCCAAAGGCCAGTTGGTTCATCGAGAGAAACTAAGATTCTCTCGTGAATAGTCTCATCAGTTCGATACTGCTTAACCCTATGCCCATTCACAGTGAAATCGTTTCTTCCCCCGTTGATCAATGTAATAGATCCATATTGCAAAACTTCTTTAACTCGGAATGGAGCTAACCATTTTAACTTCAATTTTCCAGGAAACAATTTTTGCTTCGAGTTAAACAGTAGCACTTAGTCGCGTGGCGTGATTTTCTTGTGTGCAATCTTTTTTTATCGTGGAAGGCTTTAGTCCTTTGCTTGTACACTTGTGAGCTCTCAGAAGCTTCAGGTCTGTCCTCCTCCAACTCATGCAAGTTTAGAACCCTTTTTTCTTGAGCGGTTTGGAGATCAAAATTTATGAACTTTGTAGCCCACAGTGCCTTGTACTCTATTTCCACAGGCAAATGACATGCTTTTCCATACAGAAGCTGGAACGGGGTTCTTCCAATAGGAGTCTTGAAAATCGTTCTGTAGGCCTAACTTCACTGTCGAGAGCGCACTCGAGGTTGGGCTCGAGTGAACTCAAGTTGGGCCACCGGGAGCGCACTCGATCTTGGGCTCGAGTGTGCTGGAGCTTTGCTTCGTGGATGGGACTCGAGCTGGCTGGAGCTTGTGCGCCTAGTCTGGACCGGTTGTGCCTAAAAGTGCTGCTCCTCGCTCAAGATTGACACGATTACATCTCTGACGTGGGAAGAATCTGTTTACGTCTGGATCCTTGTATTTTTGCTTCCAGTACCTGAAAAACTTCCCTAAATGTTATATGTATGTGAGTGCATATGAATAAGGCTATCTAGGATGAAAATGTTGTAGAAATGTATGCTTAGAAAACGTGTATATCAACCTCCAAAATGTATCTCCTTTCATTTGAGCAGCAAATTTTGATAACTTTTTTCTTCTTCTTTGTTTTGGTATATGTGAGGGGGCGTTTCGAGTCCCCTCTTTACCTGTGATGGGACCAATGGTGGGCTTATGGGCCGCGCTTCTTGTGGCTTGGTTTTGATATCAGGTGGACCTTTGTCTCTAGTGGGCTTCTCCTTTCCTTGTTATGGCCCATGACATTTTTGGATCTGTCTTGATGAAGCCTAATAAATTACAAAGGAAAATTGGTCAAAGAGTGATGCAAGGGAAATTGCATAAGTAGCAACTTATGCAATGTTAGGCTTGTGGGGTGTGAGTAATTCATTTGTAGAAAGAGTCAAAGAAAAGAGAGAAGATAGAGAATGGAGCTTACTTGAGTGTTCTTGAGAGTTCTTGAGGGTTTTCTCTTGGTGAGTTTTTGAGGGATCTTTCATAGGTGTGTGTGTGTGTTACTCTTTATGGTATAAGACCCTACAGACTGGCTATTAGTCCGTTGAGACGTACCAAGTCTGGTATTTAGGATTTGGGAACTTGTTACATCTCTTGTGTCTTGCATTTCTACAACCTACAAAGAAGCAAATCAAGAAGCAAAGTGAACAAATATCACAACAGTATAGTTTTGGTTGTTTGGACTCCAAAATTGCTACAATGTATGATCAACACAAATCAAGACCAAAAAAATTAAAGTATCCAACAATTTCGACGACTTCAAGTATAACTATCAGATTGGTAATCTTAATGATCGTAATCGTGAATTTTATAGAATAGGAAGGAAATCCCAAGGACAAAATCATTAGGAAATAACAATTAAAATTACATATTTTGATTTAAATTGAAACAATTGTAACAATGTTTCGTGGAAGTGGAGAATAATAGACGATAGAATCTGTTATTACTTTTTCAATTTATGTTAATCATATTTTGAATTCCATATATTGTGGAACCACCTTGTAACAACATTGGTTATTTATAGCCTTCAACATTCATGAATGAGATCAGGGGAATTTTATCAAATTTCATGGTACCAGAGCCAACTCGCTCTTGATTTTTTCTTTCTTTCCAATTTCTCTTAATCTTTTCTCTTCTCTTACTATTTCTTTCTATGGCTGCCCCTCCAGCACACAAACGTGCTTTTGGTGTTACGAACATCAAGACACATATCCCCCTCATCTTAGATCTCGATGATCATAACTACGACGCCTGGCGTGAATTATTCTTAACACACTGCCTCACGTTTGATGTTCTCGGTCACCTCGATGGCACTCTTCTTCCTACAAATGCTGTCGATGTTGCTTGGAACAAACGAGACGGCCTTGTCAAGCTATGGATCTACGGCACACTTGCTCCGCCACTGTTTCGCTCATCCTTCCAGACAGGTGGTACGACACGAGACATATCACTTCAGAAAGAAAATCAATTCAGGAACAATAAGGAAGCACGAGCCATCCAACTCGATAACGAACTCCGTACTCAAGAAATAGGAGATCGATCGGTCTAAGAATATTGTCAAAAGATCAAATCCCTAGCTGATCTTCTGACCAACGTTGATTCTCCTGTCAATGAACGAACGGTGGTCATGTACCTGCTAAATGTTCAGAATGAGAAATATGATAACATTATAATTGTAATCAAACATAAAGACCCGTTTCCAACCTTCGTTGTTGCCAAATCAATGCTGGAGATGGAAGAAACTCGGCTCAGAAAGCCACATCGCGCAACTGCTTCACATACAAATCATTCCTCCTCCACGACGACCCCTTATTCTCATGGCCCATATCGCCCATCAGCTCATCTTCCTCCAGATCACCAACAACATCAAGCTCATCTCTCCGAAATACAGACAGACAAACACGCACCATAAACATTGTCTGCTCCAAATTGGATAAGGATTCCGGAGCCACGGCGCATCTCTCCTCCACTGCAGGTACACTCCTTTCTAATCTTAATCATACAATCAAACATTCTGTCATTATTGGCAACGGTTCCAAAATCCCAGTTTCCTGTGTCGGGTCAACCTTTATCCCAACAAACAAACGCCCTCTTTCACTAAATTCTGTCCTAGTTACACCCCAGATTGTCAAAATTTAATATATGTTCGTAAGTTCACAACATATAATTGGTGTAGTGTTGAATTTGACCCATTTGGATTTTCTGTGAAGGATCTTCAAATCCGGACAGTCCTTATCCGCTGAATAGCTCCGGCGATCTCTACTCACTTCCAGCCACACTCAATAAAACAGCTCCAAAATCCACTGGCCTATTGGCGTCAACACCAACTCTTTGGCACAAACGTCTCGGCCACACAAATCCTTCTGTTCTTCGTTAAATTTTTTAACAATTCCAATTTATGTAATAAAGACAAGATATCAAGTTCATGTGATTCTTGTCAGTTAGGAAAACAAATAAAATTGCCATTTTTTGCTTCTCAAAATCATTGTTCAAACCCATTCGAAATTATTCACTCTGATGTTTGGTCTTTGCCAATACCAAACATAAGTGGAATTCGATACTATGTTTTATTCTTGGATAATTACACACACTATCTTTGGGTTTACCCCCTCAGACAAAAAAGTGAGGTGTTTTCAAAATTCTTAAGCTTCACAGCTCATATTCAAACACAATATAAGGGTCAAATTCAACAATTTCAATGTGACAATGGCGGAGAATATAACAACCGATAATTTCATGATTATCTTGATAAACATGGGATCAAGGTTTGGTTCTCTTTCCCACATACATCCCAACAAAATGGCAAATCTGAAAGGATGATTCGCACATTGAATAACGCCATTCGAGCTCTGCTCTTTCAGGCTTGACTTTCCCCTTCCTACTGGGTCGAAGCACTTCATGTTGCAGCCCACATATGAGACATAATACCCTCCACCGCCATTCAAAATAAAATACCCTAAACCATGCTCCATCACAAACAGCCAAATTATGAACATTTACGTGTATTTGGCTGTTCATGCTTCCCAAATATGAACAATTCTCACCTCCATAAACTCTCGCCTAGAAGAACACCATGTTTGTTCTTAGGCTATCCATCACACCATAAAGGCTATCGCTGCTTGGACCTCAAAACCAACAAAATAATACTGTCCCGTTATGTTCACTTTGACGAAGACAAATACCCAGCAGCACAACCCGAAACACCAACCCTCACAACTTATACATTCCTCGACACCAATGCAGAACCGTCACCAATATTTAAAGAGCTATTGCAAACACCAATCACACAAACTTCCCAGCCTACGACTACACAAGAAGTTGAAGCCACAACACCACAACCTGCCCACGTTCCTTGTCATTCACTGACATCCCGCTCCAAATCCGGAGTTCATAAACCAAAACAAATACTTTCTCTCTTAACCACAACACCATCACCAATTCCTTCAGGTCACAACATAGCCTTAAAAGATCCAAATTGGAACCGATCAATGCTTGATGAATATAATTCAATAATTAAGACTAAGACTTGAAGTCTAGTACCTAGAACACCCAATGTCAATATTGTTCGTTCTATGTGGCTTTTCAGGCACAAATATAATGCAGATGGAGAACTTACACGACACAAAGCACGGCTGGTGGCGAATGGCAAATCACAAGAAATTGGCGTCGATTATACAGAGACATTCAGCCCTGTTGTCAAGCCGGCTACAATACAAACAGTTTTAACCATAGCATTATCTATGAGCTGGCCAATTCATCAATTAGACGTCAAAAATGCATTTCTATAAGGCGACCTCGATGAAACAGTCTTTATGCATCAGTCTCCTAGATTTGTCAATCAACATTATCCCAATCATGTGTGCAAACTACACAAGGTAATCTACGACTTAAAACAAGCACCTCGGGCCTGGAATGCAAGATTTGCAAAATTTATCCTCAGTATTGGGTTTGTGACAAGCAAAGCATATACATCATTGTTTATCTTCAAGGCAGGTTCAACGCTTGCATATATATACTACTCTACGTGGATGACATTATTTTAACAGTGTCTACAGACAGTCTATTCAACCGAATCATACAGCAGCTCAAAAACGAGTTTCCAATGACAAACATGGGCAAACTGCGTCACTTTCTAGGTATGAAGGCAGAGTTCAATGACGACGGATTGTCCTTAAGCTAAGCTGTGTATGCACAAAACATACTTGACAGAGCAGGAATGTCAAACTACAAATCCTGTGCCACACCAGTCGACATCAAATCCAAGCTATCAGTAGTTGCAGGCGACAAAGTTGACGATCCAACTACATACCGAAGCATAGCAGGAGCACTTCAATACCTTACCTTCACACGTCGAGATATTGCATACGCAGTTCATCAAGTTTGTCTGTATATGCATGATCCACGCACACCACACCAGACAGCATTGAAACGAATATTATGTTACGTGCAAGGTACAAAAGCTTACGGTTTACAACTATTGAAAGGACCTATCAAGGCTCTCACGGCATATTCAGACGCCGATTGGGGAGGCTGTCCGGACACACGTCGTTCAACCTCTGGTTATTGTGTATACCTCGGCTCCAATCTAGTATCATGGTCAGCTAAAAGACAGCGCACAGTCTCCAAATCGAGCTCGGAAGCAGAGTACAAGGGCATAGCTAACGCCGTAGCAGAACTTAGCTGGCTGCGAAACCTAATGTTAGAACTTCATTTCAAGCTCACAAACACGTCGGTAGTATACTGTGACAACATCAGTTCAGTTTACTTGGCAACAAATCCGGTTCAACACCAACAGACAAAACACATAGAACTCGACATCCACTTCGTGCGAGAAAAAGTTGTTGTAGGCGAGGTCAAAGTAATACATGTTCCCTCAACACTCCAATATGCAGACATCTTCACAAAGGGTCTTCCAACATCACTGTTCAATGAATTTAGGTCCAGCTTAACCGTCAGGACACCCGACACTTCAACTGCAGGAAAGTAATAGACGATATAATCTGTTACTACTTTTTCAATTTATGTTAATCATGTTTTGAATTCCATATATTGTGGAACCACCCTGTAACAACCTTGGTTATTTATAACTTTCAACATTCATGAATGAGATCATGAGAATTTTATCATATTTCAGAGAATATGTATATAGTGGGATAGAAAAAAGTAGAGATCACGGAATAAAACGTTTTAGGATTTAGTTTTTTGTTTTATTTTATTTTCTTAAATATAAGATAGAAAATGGAAAAATTCATTTTTTAGAATTAATGCTACTTATGTAAAAGATAAACTGGAAGTTATTAGAAAAATTACTTTTGAATTAGTAAATAAAGAATGGAATTGTCTCAACTGCGAAAACATCATTGATCATTTGTATGCGTTTTAAGTAGAAAAAATTCTAAAATATTAAGACTCCAATAACTAATATAGATAATAAGTTTTTGGTGTCAGCATGATTAATAAAAAGAAACAAATAGTAGTCTTCGTGGACGCGTACAGCTACAACAACGTGGCTTCAGTAGAATAACAGGTCAAATCTATTTGCTATATCCAAATGCATAATACACTAATTCCACATATCTGCTCTGCATCGTAACTCATTTCATTAAAGCTAAAACGTTAGCAATTCCACCTAATGTAGAAACTGGAATTATATTTGAAATTTTCAAATCACATGTTAAGACCTTTTGTATCGTACATACACACTCGTCTTTTCAACAACTATATAATATATATTAACGAATCGAAAAAGAAAAAGAAAAAGAAAAACTATAAAATGTATGCATGCAATTTCTTTTTTTTCTTGGTATGTTATAACAAGTTTTAAAGTAACCATATTGAATATGCTTGTTACACGAAGGACGCTTTTGAAGTCTCAGACGAAGCGTGTTGAACCGTGACGGTTGTCATGAACTCAGCAATCTTAATGACACGTGGAAAAGTCAGACCCGTCGATTTAGAATTTTGACTATAATTTCAACCGTTACGTATATAGGCATCGCAGCCATTTAATGGGCCTAACTAACAAACATTTTAAGAAAGCCTTTCTTTAGGAATCCCATTTATAGAGGTCACAATTATGGTACAAAATTAATAGATGTCTAATTTTTGGAAGTCCACAAATATTTTGTCAGTTAGAAAATTTGTTTTGTGAATAATAGAAAAAAGAAAATGCTGAAAAGATTCCAAAAATTGCAAAATTTTTATCATAAAAAAAATGGTGGTAAATTTTTAGATTCATTCAATACTTTTACTACCTCTACACAATCTAAAGTAAAGACCACTTTTGTAATCTAAAGAATATAAGATTAAACATCCAAAAGTGTTTTAATTTTTGAATGAAAAAAGAGAAAAATTTTGTCGAATCCACACACTCATATGATGATCTCTTTGATGTTATCTAAGAAACAAAACCAATCAAGACCTGAGAAAATTTTAGAAACTTTCTAAGAACCGTCCATGAATAACCTATAACATGTAAAGCTGATGAAATTTCTAAAGATCTGAAAACTATATGCTCCCTCAGATTCCCCTCTGCCATCAAAGCAATTCCTAATTAACCTTAGGTTCAAGTGTCTGGTTCTTATTCTACAGATTTGAAAATATCTTTGGGATATCTATCCACAGTAGTGAATGCTTTGTTGTTCTTTGCCTACCAAATACATGATAACATTTATGGAAAATTCACTTTATTTATCCCCTCAAGTATTCAAAAAGGTTATCAGGTTGGAGAATAATGATGAGCCTGGAAAATAGCCAAACATGATCCACCAGGGATTCGAGCAATACGTAGAGGTGTCAATCGGGCCTCAAGCCCGCAGGCTTTGTCCATCTAGAATCACTATGGGACGCGCCTGGACACTATATAGTTAGTTCACAAAGTAGCAGACATTGCGGGTTTGAGTTTTGCGGTATGTGGGTCTACGCGGTTATGTCCATAACGGGTTGCGTTGACCCGCTAAACCTTACTTAAAAAAGCACTAATTTAAAAAACCCTAAAACATGTTAAAGATTTTTGTTCTACAAAAAAGTTGAATCGACATATTCTGTTTCCACCCCAACCTTTACAAGAACAAGGAGAACTGTTTTCAAGTCTCAATGGTAAATCTATTCCTAATATCGTATCTATATGTTTGTTAATATGTTCACCGAAACAAAAGTTACATTGAGGGTAACAACGTACTATAACGTAATATCTATGTTCACAATATTTACATGTTCGAGCTTTTCTATGCTTCGTTGATTATTGTCGCCAAACATCTTAAGTTGTTATTATTATTACGAAGTAACATGAACCATATTTCTAAATATCAATCTATGTGTTTTTCTTGAGTGGCTTGGTCATTTTGTACATGTCTTGTAGATATAGATCGTGTAAAATTCTAATATGTTTAGGAGTAATTTGATTAATGAAAAAACATGTAGATATGTCACATACATATAATCTCTGCATATTTGTTTCGGTTACAAATATTAAGCATGTTGCTGCAAATTATTTTAAATTGCAGATTTTTTTTTTTGCTTTATTATATTGTACATGTGTCTTGTAGACATAGACTTTTGTATTTCTCATTTGTTTAAGAGAGATTTGATCAATGATAAATCTAATACATGTGTCACATACTTTAAGTTGTTAGACTCTGAATTTTGAGTTTTGTGTTCACGTGTCTGATATTGTTACACTATGTTCAAATTCTTATATCGCTTGTGACAAACGATTTTTCGTATACTAATGATTTTGTATCATTTTTCTTGTATTCATATTTAAATAGTTCATGTATGATAAATTGATTCTTTTTTATTTAAAGGAGCCGCATGCTTTTTGTGATCTAAGATTACTAGATTTGGAATCTCAAAGAGTAATTGATGTTGAAACTGCTAAATATGAGCAAAGAAGGTTTGATGACAAATAATCATCTAAGAAAAAGAAAAAGAGAAGTTAAGGATGATGATGACAATAAAGATGATGATGCTAAGGTTGGTGACTCTGCAAAAAAAGAAGAGAAGAAAATATTTGGAAGTGTGGGAACATTTTACTGTGATTAGCAAGAAGAATAGCTCGGGTAAAATAGAAGAGAGAGCACAATGCAAGCAATACAAGACAGACTATGTGTACGAATTCACAAAAAATGGTACAAACACATATAGATGTTATATCCAAAAGTGTAAGCTTTTGATTAGAGATGGTGATATTGGTAAAATGATGGTAAATTCGAAAGCAAGGTTGCAAGCTAGGAAGATAAATCATTCTTTTTTTGGGAGATGATAGCTAAGTGTATTATTTAATATGACCTCTCATTTGCGTATTTGGAGTATAAAACAGTTAAAGTACTTTGAAAGTACTTGAATGCAAACGTGAAGTTTATCAGCCTACACACAGCTGCAGCATACATTTATAATTTCTATGGGAATGAGATGGAGAGGTTAAAAAGGAATTAGTTCAACTTCCTGGAAGAATTAACTTTACTTCTGACTTATGGTCTGCAACCACTCATGAGGATTACATGTGTTTGACATCACATTACATAGATAAAAACTGGAAATTGAACAACAAGATCTCACATTTTGCACTTTGCCGCCTCCACATACAGGTACACATTTAGCAATGATACTTCTTGATAAATGGAAGGAATGGAGAATTGAGAAAAAGTGTTTTTTATCATATTAGACAATGCTCGTAACAATGATACTATGCAAGACATTGTTAAATCTCAACTTATATTAAGGAATGATTTGCTATGTGGAGGATAATTTTTTCATGTGAGATATATGGCACATATTCTTAACATCATTGCATAAGATCAGAGAGTATCAAATATGTTCAAGCATCCGAGCAAGGTGAGATCTTATTTGCAAACTGTGTAGAGTCTGTTGGTATTAAGCTAAAGGCTGGTTTGCTATTGGATGTTGCAACTTGATGGAATTCAACATATAAGATGCTTGAGAAAGCTATCAATTATAGAGCTGCATTTTCTAATCTCAAACTCATTAATAGTAGAAACTACAAGTATATCCCTACAGAGGAAGAATTTGGTTAGAGTGAATCAGATCTGTGATTTTATGGAGCATTTCAATGAGATAACTAATCTGATCTCAGTTTCGACATATCCTACTTCAAACTTATATTTTATACAAGTTTGGTAGATAAAAAACTGGTTAATGATGAATGAGTCAAACCGAGATGAGATTGTTAGAAACATGGTTGTCCCAATGAAGGAGAAGTTCAATAAGTACTGGGATGAAGTTAGTGATGTTTTTGAAATGGCAACGATATTCGATCCAAGATTTAAGCTATCACTTGCGGAGTTTTGTTTTGAAAGACTTGATAAGACTACTTCATGAATAAAACTAGAACATTTGCATTCCCAGCTACTGAAGTTGTTTCAAGTATTCGTAAACAAGTCGAAATTTGTCCCATCTGCTACAGATACACGTGAGACAATTATACCAAATGCAAAAGAAGAAAGAGGAAATTTTCATAATTACAATGTAACTTTATTCAGACAATTAAACCAAATGCTAAACATTTACGGTTGCAGTTGCATGTTTTATATAAGTTGCAGATTTTTTTAATATACTTAGTTAAATGCTTGTAGTCACAAAAACTATATCATTTTTTAAATGTACTCGATGAGTAAATTCAATTATCTTTCTTATGTGTATGCTTTACCACTTCTTTAAGTCTGATGTAGTCTTGAATAATTTCCACTTGATTACACGTTTCAAAGTTTGACTATTTAAATTGTTTTTTTTTTTTCATTTTGAGTAGTTATTTAAATATAGATTTGCAGTTTTTTATTGAATTGCAGGTTTTATTTTAAATTATGTTTTGTGATAGATTGGTTTCATGAAGTCAAATTGATATTTACCTTATAAATTCTCATTTTTACAGGATGTTTCTTAGCTTTTCGCAAAGCAAATGTCATTGTAAATGGAAAATCTACTTTGGAAATGTATTTAGAAGAACGACCATTAGACGCGAATCAATTTGAGAGTTTGGACATTCTTAAATATTGGAAAGATAACTCTTCACAGTATGGAGAATTGGTATCTATGGCTTGTGATCTTCTAAGTATTCTTATAATAACTGTAGCTTCTGAATCATCTTTTAGCATTGGATCTTAAGTTTTAAACAAGTATAGAAGTCGACTTCTCCGAAAAATGTTCAAGCACTAATATGTAGTCGCAAATGGTTAAAGGATTTTAAAACATATGAAAATGGTAAATAGATGCTACTAATAATCTTTCCACTTACAAAATAATAACTTATATACTAATTTTGTTGCTCTATGTGATATATGCAGAGGAGGATGAAGAATTTGATGGTGAAAATGAGACACTACCTACTTTACAATCCATTGTTGATGATCTTATTGAAGAGTGAAGATGAATTTGGTTCGTTAGATTTTTGTTTCATTTTCTATTTTTTAAGTTTGAGAATTATGTACTTTTGTTCATTTACATTATTTTTCTTTTCATTTGGCCACACTAATTTCCTCATAAAAAAATTAGTTTCACTGCAACATATTGTTTTCTTTTGAATACAATAATTTTCTTTTGCACGACAACGATTTGAAAATAAGCTATAACATAACTTACGTGTAAACCTCAAAAATACTAATCATCAAAGCTATTTCGAGTCAAGTTTATGTAACTCTTACTTATTATTTGTGATTTTGTTTAAAGGATACGAATTGAAAAAAAATTAATGTTCATGTACCGTGGGCCAACCCGTAGATCCCCTAAGGCAAAGCGATCCGGGCCTGGACAAATATTTTTAGACTGCGGTCCTAGCGGGTTTGTCTGTAGCGGTTTTAAAAAATTGGTGTTTGCTACGGGGCGGGCTAGTTGGGCGCGGACTAGCCCATTTGACACCTCTATAAATATGTGATTAATTGTTTCTATATTGGCCCCACACCAAAATATTCTCCTTACTATTTATTCCGTTCTTTACAAAATTAGATTTTACTATAATATACTCATATAATATTTGCCAAATAAACCATAATTTTTTATATAATAAAACTCATATAAATTAACAATATTAGGCCTATAAAAAGGACTATAATTTTTAATAATTAGGATAGTAGCCCATGCATATACACATATTGTTATATTACATATTTTATGATAATTTTTTCTTATCAACATCAATATATATTAAACACTGAAACTCTAATACTTTAAGGAAACAAAGATAGAAAGTACAATGAATGCATATTAAAAATAATTAAAAGCATAAAACATAAATTTAATTGGATACTTAAACCAGCCACATAATTTTTAAAAAATTTAAATATGTAATTTAAAATTAAATAAGATTTAATAAGTATTTATTTAGATTAAAAACAAAATAGAATTTATAAAGGATATCATAACAAAGTTCTGAAAAATGTAGTAGAAAAAGGAAGAAAATGGAGAAAATAGTTTAGAGAGAGAAATGGAAGAAAGAATGAGAAAGATAGAAAATGAGGACTTGATATTACATATAGGAGTTTACAAGAAAAAATTTGAATACTAAAAAATTAATGTTTTATGGAAAGCTTTACTCACATGTCCACTATGCCACAAGTGGAATATTGTTTTTTACTTTTAAATGATGATTTTTCTTCTTTCGATAAGATTCCACAAAGCTCCATTAATAAAGTGGTATCCACTAAGATATATTATGGAATATTGTCTTATACTTTAAAATGATGAGATTACTCTTGTCTCGGTCATTTATGAGACTTATATTTTGGCATTTTTTGTTTGTTTTCATTCGGAATTAAATCACGTTTTGTTGGTATGTGATTTGTAAGTCTTCGTAGATCCTGTAACATAGAATTGTAACAAAATTTTGTAGTAGCAAGGTGATACTGAATTTTTCTTTTTCTTTTTTCATATATATATATAATAAGTCATCTATTTCAAGGATAATAGACTCTGATTCACTTCTAAATGTTTAATAATTTTTGTCTGATATGGAAGGGAGGAATTGTAACCTGCATGTTAACCTCATAGAGAGAGTTTTGTGAAGATTTTTTAAAGCTAACCTATATGGTACTAGATGTTTTTATTTTTTTTGAAGTCTGAAATAGTGTTTGAAAGGACTTCAGAGATTTTGAAATATCTTGAGAATGCGATTTTTCAAGAGAATTTTGTTTTTGCTACCTTGAAAAACTTAGCTCAAAAGCTTTTTGTAATTGTAACATTTGATCCATAATTTTCCAAGGCGTTATTAGGAATTCTGGTGTATATTCTGTTTTATACTCTTTTTACAATCAAATCTTAAGGAAATTTTTAGTTTAAGAGATTATCTTGAATTTGAATACATAAAACAATACATCATTTTTAAAAAAATAGTTGAGTGATTCCTCTAGTTATCGTTCCAATGTGAGGAGGTAAACTGTACTATACACTCTAGACCCGTGGTTTTGGTTTGTTTTTAAGAATCTTCCATACCCTATGCAAAACACATCTATTTCTATAATTTTTGGAAGACCTGGATATGCTATATGCAGACAAGGGATTTCTAAGATTTGTCTTCTTAATTTTTTGAACAAGTGCGATATGCTCTTGTGTCGAGGGGGTGGGATTATTTTTTAACCGATTATGTAATGGCTTTGCCATCATGTTAATATGTCAGCATAAATTTAGGACATAGTTTAGACTTCTAAAGAACCCTTACAATTGTGTTTTATCTAGATGTTTATCAAGAAATTTATTTGTAAATTCTAGAAATCTTTCAATAGGTGTTATCATACCTTGCGATATGTAATACCCTGAAAACCTGATGTTAAATTGGAACAAGGGAATTTTTCGTTTTGAAATGGCAAGACCATTTTCCTTGTGACATAGTAAAATGTGTATAGATGTTTGAAGTGTTATTCAATAAAATTATGGGAAAATAAAAATATCATCGACAAGCAAAAGAATAAGTCTAGGAGAGTTGGTATATTGCTTTTTTGACCTGTTTTGACTCTTGTTTCTGTAGTTTTTCTGAGTATTTTGTAGTCTTTTTAGTGTCCTTTCAGCTCAAAATGAGTTAGGATGAATAAGGTTTAGGGTTTTTAGGAGTTAGATCCAAATAGGGTTTATGTATTATGTTCTTCATCTATAGTTTTTCTTAATGCTCAAGTTAGTTTAGCTATCTAGCATATGTTCATAGGTTGTTTAACACATATAACTACTTGATTAAATGCCTGAAAGAACTTAGACGAGCAATTATTCCTTACCAACTGAAGCTGATGTTAATGCGGATCGTTAACTTATTGGACTTGAACTTCTATGTGTGTTTAGAACTCTAGGTTCAAACGGAAGTTTAGAATGCTAGGTTGCTAAATATAATAGTCGATGCACAAAAGTATATTTACTATACATATGTGTTCCATGTTCAATGATTGCTTTTTATCGTTCCATGAATAGTGATATGGCTCATGACCCTGATTTCCTGATGATTTCCCTAAGTCTAATGATTTTATTTATCGGAATTTACATCAAATTATTGTTTTGTTTTGTTTGATTACAATCACAAAATGACTCTGTTATTTCTTAGCTTGATTTTAATCTAGATTGATAGTGTAACTCTTAGTTCTCGTGGATTCGATTCCTTCTATATTACTTCGTTTGTTGTGCAATTGCAGTAGATTATAGGTTAAAACATGTGTTATCAGGTTTTTGGCACCTTTGTCAGGGCTCAATTGTGTTGCCTTTTGATATAAAATGAATTTGAGTATTGTGTTTTTCATCTATGGTAAATCAATTAATTATATCCAACTAGTGTTTATGTATTGTGTTCTTCTTTTATAGTTGTTCTTGTTGCTTAAGTTAGTCTAGCTACTAAGCTTATGATCATATGTTGTTTTACACATAAGTGCTTGATTAAATGCTTGAAAGAACTTAGATGAGCAATTCGTCCTTAACCAACAGAAGCTGATGTTAAGGCGGATCGTGAACTTATCGGACATGAACTTTAATGCATGTTTAGAACTATGAGTTTAAGCAGAAGTTTAGAATGTTAGGTTGCTAGATATAGTAGTCGATGCCATAAAATAGGAACTACTATACATTAGTGTTCTATGTTCAAGGATTGCTTGGTTATTGTTCCCTGAATAGTGACATGGCTCATGACCCTAATTTCATGAAGATTTCCCTAAGCCTAATGGTTTTACTTATCAGAATTTACATCAAATTATTGTTTTGTTTTGTTTGATTACAATCACAACAATGACTTTATTATTTCTTAGCTTGAATTTAATCTAGAGATTGATAGTGTAACTCTTAGTTCTTGTAAATTCAATCCCTTCTATACTACTTTGTTTGTTGTGTAATTGCAGTAGATTCTAGGTTAAAACCTTGTTACCAGGTTTTTGGCACCTTTGTCAGGGACAAATTGTGTTGCCTTTTGATATACAATTGAATTTTAGTCCAATATATCTTTTACTTTCGTTTTTCTTTTTGTATCTTATTGTGTTTCATGTTTACTCTACGATGAGCAATCATAATCCTATGAATCCTTCAGCTAGAAGAGAACACTACTATAGTTGCACAATTGATAGCAGATAGAAGAGTCAAAGAGACAACAACAACATCATAATGTCCACCCTCTACAGCATCGCACAATAGACAACTTAGACACACCTCATCAGTTATATCAGAATAGGTCTGCCATCATCCCTCCTCCCACACAGAGGCATGACTTCAAGTTAAAGCCTCAAATGATCGCACTGATCAAGTAGTATGTGTTCCATGTTCTACCAGCTGAAAACCGATGGATGACATTGAAAACTATTGAGGAGATTTGCAGCATACTAGTTCAAATGGAGTCCCTAAGGACTATATCAAATTCAAGCTGTTTCATTTCTCCTTGGCAGACAAAGCATCGAGATTGCTCAGATCCTTTCGTGAATAATCATTGATGACGTGGGAGGCAGTTAGAGCTGCATTTATAGATCACTTCTACACCGAGTCCAAACTCCCACGCTGAGAAACAAGATTCCCATCTTTTAGCAACAGGCTGGTGAGTCCTTTTGTGAGGCTTGGGAGAGATTCAGAGAGTATCGTAGAGATTATCCATACCATAGATATACCGATAAGCAAATTCTAAATATCTTATATGGAAGAGTTGATAGTGACTACAAGATATCCCTTAATGCTACTAGCAATGGAGACTTTATGACTAACACTAAGGAGCAAGTATATAGTCTCATTGAGAACTTGGCTGCTAGCTCAAGTTATAGTAGTCCCGAACATAATTGATCCATACACGTGAATAATGTTAAGTTTAAGAAGATAGAGGAGTTGATTGCCAAAGATTATATGCTGATCAAGGCCACACGAAGAGGTGTGAAGTAGCATGATAATATGGGGGAGACAATTATTTTCCATGATTGTTTAGAAGAGTCAGATGAGCATATGGAAATCAATTATGTGATGGTGCAGGCTTCGTTCAAAGTTCGGGCGTCGTGCAAAATTAGAGAGAAATAAATTTTGGTCAGAATAAAATTCAGGCGCTGGCTAGAATTATCAAGAGCCAATCTACAAAATCTAAGTAACAATTATTAACCGCCGTTCAGACTGTTTTAACATGCAGCTTAGCCACAATACCAAGCTCATGGGAGCTCTTTTGGCAACTCACATGACTAGGTCGAGGCTATGATGCAACAACTTTTTCAAGAGCAGGAGAAAGCATTACATGAGATCAATGTAAAGATTGATGGTATGTACAACGACTTTAAAAAAAATATGAAGCAATGTGTACTCATGTGAAGAAGTTGTATAGTCAGTTTGTTCAAACTGCAGAAGAAATAAAAAAGGCTTCAAGAGGCACTACGAGGAAAGATTGATAAGAATCCCAAGAAATCTTGCAATGTCATTATCTCTAATAATGACTACATCATAGAAGCGAATGAGATCGCTAATCCTTTTTTGAAGATGGAACAGATGATAAAGGGATTTTACTTAGTTTTAAATACCTAATATATATTTTAAATCATTATAGTATAATAGGCTATCGAAACAAATGGGTGAAAAGCTATGCAATTAAAATGTCAAGTAGATAAGATGATTTTCTACCAACCTAAATAAGCGTATAACAGACAGAAACAATAGATGTCGGAACAGAAATCTGAACAACTGATAAGTAGAGCATAAATCTAAAGAGGAGATAAGCAAATGAGAAATCTAAACAACATGTAAGCAGAGTAGAAATCTAAACAACATGTAAGCAGAGCAAATCTAAATAGCGCGATGATATAGAAATTTCCTAAAGAGTGGAGATCATGGATTAGTGGATCACTTAAGTCTACTAGGTTACTTAACAAAATTTAATTAGAACCCATTTCTACGCATTAAGTTCATAGACTATTGAATCCACTCTCATAGCAAACAATGTCAAAAAAGCTATCGACATGCCCTATCATCATAGGCGTTTAAAAACCTATATGGCATGAAGAAACAAGTTAATCTAGGCAACAAACACCTTAGACATTCAACCTCTTGAGCTAAGAATGTAAATCTCTAAGATGGTTCAATCATATACATTTTATCAAATACCTTTCAAGTGCTAATGTCTAAGAACATATTTCAATTGATCAAAGAAAAATGAGCATTAACAACACCAAAACAAAATAAATTTAAGCTAATCTACCCTTGAAACCTAGAAAAGTTAAGATATACACTAATTTATACCATTTCTTAAAGAACCCTAGATAATATACTCTACCATTATTAACAACGGAAATATAACATAAATGATAATAGACAACATAATTAGAAAACTAAGAAGAAAATGATAAACAAGAAACAAAAATACATGAACTGTATTAAAAGGAGGATTCCATTTTAGTGGCATCAAAGGAATAATTATACACCCCACTAAAACTAAAAAAGGTCCAATATCAAAATGACTCGGCCATTTGTAGAATAGCACATTCGAGTGGTATATGCAGTCATCAATTTGATCCATATAAGAGAGCGGCCCATTAACCTGGTATGTGCATAATCAACTTAACCTCCACCAGCTGGACGTGCATAATCAACTCGACCGCTGGTTCCTTTCATCTCTGTTCCAAATGAGTCTTTACATGCGCTCAAATGTTTTTGAAAACAACTACAAATGTGAAATCTATGTAATGTGAATGAAAATTATACAGATAACCTACAAGGACTGTATTATGGTGCAAACACTGTATTAGTCAATGCAAAATGAATCCTAAAACTAGCTAAAAAATGCATACATATCAGTAGAGTATGAGAATTAGGTTGCTGAGGGTAACATGCATAAACATGTTGTTGTTGGAAAGGTATAACATATTGCATAATTATCAGAAAGCAGCAAATACCTCGAGGAGCTGAGAAAAGGAACTTGAAACTATTATACCTCATGTTGATGAGCCATTGATTCCCTTCACAGGTTATGTCTACAGAAAGGCACATAAGAAGGTTTTCTCAAAGATACATACATACATGGAAAAGGTTGGAGTACTATTGCCGAACATTGACAATTTTTCTCAAGTTCTAATGCATGTGGAGTTAATGAAAGGAACTTTTGACAACCGAGAGAAAGTCGAAGAGGTCTAGTAATTACATGGCTAACTGAGCATGACTCAAACTGAGCCGAAAACGCTCACTAAGAATGGATATCAAGGTGACTTTACCATTCCTTGAACTCTTGGGGAATTGGATTTCAATGATGCTCTTTGTGATTCTGGAGTAAGCGTGAACGTTGTATCATTTGAGGTAGTGAAGAATTTGAGAGTTAAGTATATGCATGACCATCATACCTCTATTTTTTGGTTGCTTTTGGCGGATTGCTTACTACTAGGTTGGATCGGATGTCAACCTGTGGAGGCACCATTTATTACTATTGGACAAATTTCTTTGGTGATGCTTCTAAAACCTACCCTCAAGTGAAACTGGTTAACTACTGGTAACATAAAGTTTTTACCCTATAATCCTACTGCAAGTGCACAATAAATGAGGTAATACCTTAGAGATCGAATCTACAATGACCAAATGTTATACTATCAATCATTAGAACGAATTTAAGCTAAGATTCAAATATGGTTGTTGAAATTTAACTAAGTAAAAAAAATGGAAATAAAATATGTAAAATCAAATAAAGAAAAACATCAGGTTCATGGCAGTCATTAGGAAATCAAGGTCATAAGTCAGGACACTACTCAATGTACAATTTAAGAACAATTCTCGAACATTAAAGAAAAATGTATAGTAAACTCATTGTCATAGCATTGACTACTATGTCTAGAAACCAAGAATTTTAAATTGTCATATCAACCTAGAGATCTTGCATTAACAAAAAAGTTTGATAAGTTTACAATTTGCCTTAACATCATGTTTCCTTGGCTAAAGACAAATTGCTCATATATGTTCTTTCAAGCATCTAACAAGCAATTTTGGTGAGTTAAATGACCTATGATTATAAGCTAGGTTGCAAGTCTAACCTAAGTATTAAGAACAATCATATATGAAGAATATTGTGGATAAAAAAATTACTTGGCCTTAATTCATTTATTCCCTAAAATTCCTAGGAAACCTTTAAAATGACTAGAAAACTACTCAAACGTGATAGAAAAAAAACAAACAAATAAGAAGAAACATAATTAAATTGCAATAAGGAATAAAAAAGGTTCAAAAATCTTCTTCAAAGTTGCAGATAATGAGATTTTCTCCTTAAAGCTAAAAAGAACAATAAAAAAGTGGTTGAATAAATCTTTTTTCTCAAACACGACCAACCCTAAGTCTATATAGTATACAGTCAAATAAAAAGTCAAAACTCAAAATTAGGGGTTTTTTACGAAACATGGTCAGACTGCCTGATCTGCGGTGGACCAATCGATCTAGTGATTAGAATCAATTTTTCTGGTAAGTTGAGTCGATATGCTGATCAAAAAACAATTTTTTAGGATAGGGGACCGATCGGTCTAGAGCAAGATCGATTGGTATGGTCTGTTCAAGGCTTGAATGACACATCTTAAGTCAAAACTGCATATCCTGCTAAACATTTAACTCATATCTGTTAAACTACCGTCAAATGAAAGCGAACTCTCGTGGCTATATTTTATCAAAATTTGAGCTTGATCCAACAGTGGAAGTTATTTCAAAGAAAGCCAAAATCATGATGCTTCGGAATAATTTTGCATCTTTATATTCTCGTTTTCACTTAAAACATCTCATCTTCTCCGAATGTGATATATGACCTGCAAAGAATTGATAACAGATTAGAAGACTCTACAACACACACTTTGAATCAATAAAATACACAAAAAAGGTTAGAAACCATAAAAGCACAATTTATTAAGTCTCCAATACTTAGTCTTTTGTTAGTCCTCAAGCAACAAAAAAATCAAGAATGAGAAAGAAGTTGGAAAACACCGGAACTCCTTCCGTCCTAAGAACACCACAGAAAAATCATCTTTTGTGAGCCACATGAAAACATACTTGAAAAAATTGAGACCACCTTCTATTTCCCCTAGACTTGACATTTGTCTCAAACAAACTCCACAATCCATACGAGAAATCTGAGTTCACCATACAGACCCCTTTAGTTATCTAAGTGCGGTATCATCAAGAGAGTATCAATCAAAGGACACATGAATTCTTCTTCAATCACAACGTGATAACACAAACTATCCCTCTCAAACAATTACAACATTGAATATTCGAATGAGGAATAATACAAACAAAATTTGTTCTTATACACAACAAATTATTCTATGCGATCCCCATTCCAATCATAACAAATGTTAAAGGCATGATCTATTTCATTAAACCTGCAAGGCCCATCTTTGGTTATATCCCAAAAACAGTCGATGCATGGAATACCTTTACGAACTCCATCTCTTTGATCATCATATATATCAAACCATTTTGACTGTTGATGCCATGTGAAATGGCAACGAAACACTGTTGATCCCCAAAAACTTGGTCTGAATTTAAAGTACCAATACCTATGCTGAGCCAGAATATGTAGACCAAGATCACCATCACTGGATTTACAATGGAGGTTTAAGGTCGAACCATCACCAAGCCGATTTGTAATCCTCACCATTGATTTCTCAAAAGACCAATTAAGATCATCATCTGCAGCAATGGTTTCCAATTGTGAGTGAGCTATCTGGATCAGTAATAGTAGAGCTATTACTACTACATAAACCTGTGTTTTCTCATTGATTCTCATCTTTATTCAGTGTCAAATTATGTGTGTGTTCAGTTGAATTATATATACATATGTTGAATTTGCATTGTCTTCGACGACAATACGTTACCGCTTTTTTTTTTATCTTGTTTCCAAATTAGTATCATTCGTTTGATGCAATGTATTGAAACAAAAGCAAATGCAGAAAATCAAATATTTATGCGATGGCGATTTATTTCCTAAAATAAGTATATATCATTAAACTGTAGTTCAAATGTTAATTCCACGTCCACAGTTATAAACGATATACCGTGAATCATCCTAATGACTTGAACCAAAACTAAACCAATGTTGCGATGGAATCGTAACTTGCTTTTAGATATCTGAAAAATGCTTGACTTCAATTGAAAAAAAGGGTGGTCTTATAGACCTTACAAGACTCAAAAACCATGAGCCGAAATCTACTCTGCAACTATCCTCTAACTCCACTCTTCCTTCGACTTCGGTGATTACTAATTCACCTTTTTGACTCAGCTAACATTGACTCAATCTACTGGACTCAAAGACTTTAAACGCAGGCCCATTCTTACAGTGGGCTTTATTCTTCATTCCCTCCCTTAAACCAAGAAGTTTGCTTCTTCGGTTTATCTTTCGTGACTCTTACTCCCATTCTCTCCCTCAGTTCTTCCAGCACTGCACGTTTCACTGCTTTGGTCATCACATCTGCCATTTAATCTCTTGTTGCGCAGTATTCAAGTCTGATAGTTCCTTCTTTTACCAAGTTCCTGAGAAAGTGATATCTTACATGGATGTGCTTGCTTCTTCCATGCAGCATTGGGTTCCTCGATAGCTTGATAGTGGAGTTATTGTCACAGAACACTAGAGTTCCTTCCTCTTGTTTACATCCAATCTCCTCCAACACGTTCCTAATCCATACTGCTTGACATGCTATGTAGGCTGCTAAGACGAATTCTGCTTCTGTTGTAGATAAAGTGATTATAGGTTGCTTATTTGAGGACCACGCAACAACTCCTTCACCTATCATGAACACAAAACCAGAGATACTTTTTCTGTCATCCACACCCCCTGCATAGTCGCTGTCTACATACCCAATCAGTCCCGTTGATTTCCCACATCTGTATTGTATTCCAATTTGTTGGGTTCCTTGAACGTATCTCAAGATCTTCTTCACAGCATGCATGTGTTGCTCCTTCGGACTCTCCATGTACCTACTGACCAGATTTACAGAGTATACCAAGTCTGGTCGTGAGGTAGTTAGATAGCTTAGACTCCCAATGAGTTGCTTGAACTCTGTAAGATTAACATTATCTCCATAATTCGTCTTTGACAATCTTTGACCAGGTACTATTGGATTTCTCACTGGATTGCTTTCCTTCATTCCAAACCTTCGAAGAATTTCTGTTGCATACTTCTGTTGATTTATGAAGATTCCTTCTTCATCTTGGATAACTTCAACACCTAAGAAGTACTTCATTGCTCCCAGATCTGACATTGCAAATTCTCTCATCATGGATGCCTTAAACTTTGCATTCATTTCAGTTGAGCTTCCAGTGTATATGAGGTCATCTATATATACACTCACTATCAGTATGTCCTTTTCTTTCTTCTTTACAAACAGTGTGTACTCACAGTAGCACTTCTCAAAATTCTCCTTCAAGAAGTACTCTTCTATTCGGCTATACCAGACTCTAGGGGCCTGCTTTAATCCATACAGCGCCTTCTTTAGTTTCAACACTTTGTTTGGCTCTCCCTTTACTTCAAATCCCTTAGGCTGCTCCACATAAACTTCTTCCTTCAATTCTCCATGCAGAAATGCGCTTTTTACATTAAGTTGCAACACCTTCCATTCCTTCTTTGCAGCAACAGCCAAAATAATCCTTATTGTGTCCCACTTAGCGACAGGTGCAAACACCTCGTACAAGTCAACCCCTTGTCTTTGGTGATACCCTCTGGCGACTAATCTGGCCTTATATTTGTCAATTTCTCCTATTTCATTTAATTTTGTTTTATATATCCACTGTAATCTGATCACCTTTGCTCCCTCAGGCAGCTCTACTAGCTCCCAAGTGTTATTTTCTTGTATTGAGTTGATCTCTGTTTTCATAGCCTTTTCCCACTCCTTAAGTCGAACAGCTTCTTCAAATACCTCTGGGTCTTCAAATTCGATGTTTAGTGCAAACATTTCTTCAACCTCTTATGCCATCTGACCTCTTGCGGTTTCTGTAACATAATCTTTCATCCAGATTAATTGTTGTCTCATTCTTGTGGTTCTGACTTCTCCTACTGCAGGTTCTGCAACTGCTTCTTCCTCTACATTTTCTTCTTCAGCAACAACTTCTTCATCATGATGATTAATGTGATCATTGTTCTGATTTCCATCTTCTTCCGCAGTGTTTTTATCATTTTCTTCCCATTCAAGTTCTTGTTGCTGTAGTTGATCTTCCCAATCCCAGCCTCTGTCTTCATCAAATAGAACATCTTTGCTGATGAGTATCTTCCCAGTTTCTGGATTAGACAACCTATACGCTTTGGACTCCTTGCTTACTCCAAACATGACACACTTGATACTTTTTCATCAAGTTTGATTCTCCTCTGATATGGCACAAGAGCATAGCCTATGCTTCCAAAAATCC
>JAKUCM010005628.1:0-17471 GCA_023374145.1 Lepidium sativum
TTTTAGAATTGCGAACTTCCATAAAAATAGAGTTAATGAATTCATACCTTAGAGGAGAGATGAAAATGACTATAAAGTACCTGAAACTTTAAGAAATTGACACAAAAATACAACAAAATGTGAAGAAAAAAAATTCATTGTCTTTTCTTTTTCTTTTTCTTTGAAGAAGAATAAAAAACAAAATTTTTTATAGATTGTATTAAAAATTTAAATTTAAATAATATTCTTGTAATAAGTTTATGTCTTCAAAAAATACAATAATTTCAGTTTTTTTACAATTCATAATTGACAAATAAATAGTCTAGTAATTAATCTATTTTATTAGATTATTCTAGTCATTTTTATATTACCTAAACCAATTTTAGTATGAAAAATATGATGGATTTTCCTAGGCGAATGGACAAACAAAGTTATTCAAAAAGAAATTGAGTTAACAAATAATGATGAAAGGAAAGTGGAAGCAATGTCTGTACGGTCCACCACCAACCCAACCAAACCCATCACATCAGTCTCTTCTCTCTGAACTCCTCTTTTTATTATTGCTTTTTTATTATTACAGTAGTATCCATATGTTTTTTTTTTCATGTTAAATTGCATTCGTTTTCTATGTTTGATCATCTAATCTAAGTAATGAATGATTAGTATTCATATTAAAGTCCATAACTTTATTAATCACATATTTATAGCTTACAAGTTACAACCTATGTTAAAGGAATATATTAGGCAAGTCAAATTACAATTTTTAAGTGTTGAGACAGTTCGAACAACTTTTGTAAGGTTGAACAAGGTGCGAGTATCCTGCATTTAAGTGATATTTATCATCTGTGGTGTTCGTCCGAATTATCATTCTTTTCATTCTGAATCTTTTTTCAAAATAATTGGATATTCAATTTCTAACACAATAAAACAAATAATAATTGGGTGTTCGGTGTCTGCTTTGCTAATTTTATAAATTAAAAATATATTAAATTTGTAGATTGTACCCAATTAACTCCTTTATCAGAAAATAAACATCAATTTACTCACTAGAATGTAACATCAGAGAAAATTAAGATATAAGCATCTCCATCAATTTAATGTTTATTTTAGAGAATCACAAATAAAGGAGTATAAAATCTTAACAAGATGTAGGGTACGATATAACGCCATGCAGTGGTTATTATTAGTCAACGTGTGGGTCGAGTACAATGCCCCACACGACTCGGAGGACAGTGGTTAGAAGAAGTTAGTAAACGTTTCCAATTTTTCAAACCTCATTATCATAACTCAACGTAGCTCTATAAACATAGATTCAATTCATTGCATCTGAACTAAAGATGTATAACATGTTCTACTAAAAGTTAATTTTTTTGGGAAAATAGACAAAATTATTTCCTATGATATATTCTTTATAATATTCACCTTGACTACACAAAGTTATAACCATTACTTGTCCAATTATATGACCAAAGTCTGTCCGGCTCCACCTTAAAAATAATTTCTAGATACCATGACTTTAGGGTATTATGCAAAAAAAGAGAGACTTTTTAAGTAGTCAGTTCTTGTAATTTTACACTTCATTTCTAAATATACTAGTTAATCATGGAAAACTATAAATAATATGCAAAATAATTCACATCAGTTTTATAAAGAAAAAAATGTCAACTAAAAGGTTACAAACTTACGTTTCGTAATCTTTCTTCTTAAAAATTATCTCCAACATACACAATTACTAGAAATGTCTTAGCATGCATATAATTTTATTTTCTTACAAAAGATAAAACCTGTTTTTTTGTATCAAACGTTTGTTTTTTATTATACCATTTTGGAATTTTAAACAGAATTACAATGATGACAAGAAGCAGAGAGAAAAAAACCCTGTATAAATGACGAAAAATACACAACAAAATATGACACCCGATGACCAAGACTAGCAAGAGAAAAAACAAATCCAATAAAGAATACAACAACCAGGAAGCAGATACAACAAAACAAGACTGCGAAATCGAACCTAAACTAGCAAGATCTGAATATCAAACACAAAGCCTAATCTAGGAAAACCTTAATCTAAAACTGAAATAGCAAACGAATGAGTATCCCCCAAACAAAATTGTCTTCATGTTAAGTATTAGGGGAATAAAAAACACAATCTAAACGAGAAAGAGTAAGAATTATAAAACCCAGAATTTCGATTAAAAAAAGCAGATCAAAGATGAAAAACGGCAGCAGAAGAGACGAGCAAGCTCGACCATAGCTCACAGGCCACGAAAAAAAGGAGAGCAACCAGAGAACCACTGAGACAAGACCACACCTAATCCAAACTTCACCAGAATAGTTGTTGGTCAAGTCAAAGTCGCATGAGAGAACCGCTAATAGGAGTCTCGGTGGTGAGCACTCGGATATGAATTCAACGCCTTGACCTTGGTGAGTCCAAACCGATGAATACTAGTTTTTGGCGGAATTGTGTGAATGAGAACCACAAAGGAGGGTGATTATTCCTCTGATAATATCGGATCCATCAAGTTGGAATCCTCACAAGTTTGCCTCGTCTCTCGTTCTTGAATCCTCAAAAGAAAGAGAAGGCGGCTAAGTATTCTAACAAAGAGAAGTTCATCATTCAAGTGTTTCAAGTCTGAAAAATACAAAGGAAGGCTTGAGCTTATATAGGCTCAATACTACGGTAATATGCTTAAAATAGGAAGGAAAATCACATAATTAAGTGTCCAACGGACTGTGATGGGGGTCGTCGATCTTAGAGCTGTTGGAGAAGATTTGATGATCGCCCGGATATGGAAAGTCTTCAATGGGGAGGATTCGCTTAGTCCTGTGCGTTCTGGAGCATGGGATGACTCTCCTGGATGATCGCTTAATCCTGTGCGTTCTGGAGCATGGGATGACTCTCCTGTATGCTTCTGATTGTCTAAGAGTGTCTCATGGTCGCCACACATAAGTTTGCAAGCTCTTAAGGGAAGTGGCTCTCGAACTTTCCTTAAACAGAGTCGGTTCAGACCTTCTTATTGTAAAGCAGCTATCTGGAGGATCCCTCAGGGGTTTGATGCATTCTTAGTCATGTTGGATCACTGAAAGGCCCAAGAATAACCTCCAAGTGGTCCGTAGTGAAGGACGCTCCTGAGCTGGGCTATGTTGCTCGGAAGTTAACGTTGTCGCGCATAAGTCCTCAGTGCAGAAGGTCCAGCTTGTAAAATACATAAATATAGGCTCCAAGCTTCGATTAGGCTGATTGAACCTCTTGTAGTTAGCTAATTGAGTCAAGAATCCATAGAAATAAACTTCATGTCCTAATTCTCTTGGTAGCGTCTGGAGCCCCTTGATAAGTGAGCGTATGTCTTCTTGATCCTCTGGGGAAGGTTGTTGACGTGAACTCCTTGCTTGCTGCTCCGGTTTTTGAGTGTTGGGTGAGTCATTGAGTTTAGACAGTTGAATCATGTCTAATAAACTTGTCTCCCCTTTGTCTTTGACATGTTTCCCAAGGAAGGTCGTCTCCCCTTTATCCTTGGTGTATATAGCCCGAAACTCGACAACCGAGTTTAAGCCTTACCCTGTAGTCGATGGTCTATGGTAGAGGATCCTATCATTTTCTCCTTCTTCAAAAGGTTTTATCCTCAAAACCAAGTCATCTGCATTGAGAGAAAGCAAGTTAGCTGTCATTCGGCTTTGAGAGTCTAGGACCTTACATTCGGTGTTGGGTCTGGTGGATTTTCTTTGAGGGTATATGGGATAGCATGCAGTCACCTACTCCTTTGTCAGCTTGCGTGGAATTGGGTCTATAGCTCCAATGAAATGAACCAAAGTTCTTTCCGGTTTTGCATCCTTGGTGCGTATGTATTCTTCTTTGGTAATCACTTGTTGGTGGCTATTTGGTGGTTCCTCTTTATTAGCAAAGTTGGTATGATGCTCTTTGACTCCTTCGTGGATCCTATACCTGTATCAACATCCTTCGAAAAAGGTAAATGCATTATACTAGAATTGGGAGGTATAAAATCTGAATTGTCTAGATTATTAGTTGGCTTATGTGAATCAGTTTTCAGTTCTAGTGTTAGGATTTTAGTCTCTTGCCTAACTAGGCATTTCACGGCCAAGTGACATTTCTGATGACACCTATAACAAACCCCATCTTTCAAATTTGAAGGTTTGAAGGACTTACCTTTCTCTAGTATAACTTGCAGTTTGTGTGATGGTGTATCTTTTATAGGAATTCTTATGACAACCTGGGGAGCTTCTTCTTGTGGTTTTCCTGGTCCGCTATTTAGGTTACCGTGAGACTCAAGACTACTCTCGGCTACGAAAGTCTCCGTCTGGTTGTTCGTATATCATCAGTACATGTCTCCATGTTCTTGGTACCTAAAACAAGATAGACCGGTGGGAAAAGACATATCAAAACTACTAGGTACATCAAGTGCTTCCAATGTGTTTGTCGTTGTCATTGTTAGCTGGGGCGGGAAGGTTAACTTCTTCCGGATGTGCGGCTTGGTATGTCGGGTCGAGACCTTATGGTTTTGGCCTCGATCAATATGGGTGGCAAATCCTTCTGTACGGATGTATGGTTGATGTTGGCGGGCTACATGTACGTTGGTACATACGTCCAACATTCCACGCTCGATGTGGTCTAGTCGCGTATTGAGATTGGTCAGCTGGGTTTGAATGTGTATGACCATTCCCGTGACGTTGGTTACTACTTTTGGTGTTACCATAGAACCTTGGATAATATGCTTTGTTTTACTCGTGGATGTTGTGAGATTGGTGGGTGTTTCACGACGGGTTGTAAAGTCTTCTTTGAGTTACTTTTTGGAGGCAATTGGCGTGTGACATATTGCTCATGAAGAAACCCTTTGAGATTGCCCCAAGTGTACTTTGGTTCTCTATAATATACACTCCACTTTTCTTCTTGTTTCCACAATGATTGTGTTTTTCCCCGTAAGGCGCTTATAGCTAAAGACATCTTTTCCTTCTCAAGGACCTTATGTCTCCAAAAGTAATCCTCCATAAAGTCTTCCCACTGTAGATAATCTTCTTTTCCTGAAAAGAATGAAAGATTAGGACCACAAGTATTAAAGCTATTACTTATACTGATATTTTGTTCAGGACATCTTGTGCGGTTGGTATAGCTTTGCCCTCTAGGTGCTAAAAATCTATGATTGTAGGGCTTCACATCATGAATAAGAGGATTTTTGTAGTGATAAACTTTCACATCACATTTAGGTTCATCCTCATAACTGAATTCAATTTCAGTTTCATTGCTCCATGATTTGATTTGATGTGTGTCGTTGGTGTAGTCTTGGTGATTGTCTGGTAGCCCGCCAACATCAACCATACATCCGTACAGAAGGAGTTGCCACCCATATTGATTATTATTTTCTTTTCTTTTTCAAAACAATGAAATAATCAAAAGAACAAAACAAAAACATAATTCGTTTTTGGTTTTTCTTTTTAACAAATAAAATAGCAAACATCTTCTAAAAATCAACACAATAATTTTATGGGTTTTATGGCTTTTAAACTAACAAGAACTAAATGAATTATATTCTTATGAGTTTTTATGGATTTTATAAAACTGAAACAAAATAGATGAAAACAATGTTTTATGGATTTTTTGGTTTATAAGAAAGGAAAGACAAAACAAAATATAAATGTAAAAGATAAAGGTTGGATGAATACAAACTGGGGTAGGAGCTTTTGGCTCTGATACCAGATGATAGGAGCCTCAGTGGTGAGGTCTCGGATATGTATTCAACGGCTTTACCTTGGTGAGTCCAAGCCGATGAATACTAGTTTTTGACGGAATTTTGTGAATGAGAACCACAAAGGAGAGTGATTATTTCTCTGATAATCTTGGATCCGTCAAGTTGGAATCCTCACAAGTTTGACTCGTCTCTCATTCTTGAACCCTCAAAAGAAAGAGAAAGCGGCTAAGTATTCTACAAAGAGAAGTTCATCATTCAAGTGTTTCAAGTATGAAAAATACAAAGGAAGGTTTGAGCTAATAATACTACGGTAATATGCTTAAAATAGTAAGGAAATATCACATAATTAAGTGTCCAAACAGACTAGTGATGAGGGTCGTCGATCTTAGAGCTATTAGAGAAGATTTGATGATCGGCCGGATATGGAAAATCTTCAATGGGGAGGATTCTCCTAATCCTGTGCGTTCTAGAGCATGGGATGACTCTCCTGGATGATTCTGATTGTCTAAGAGTGTCTCATGGTCGCCACACATAAGTTTGCAAGCTCTTAAGGGAAGTGACTCCCAAACTTTCCTTAAACAGAGTCGGTTCGGACCTTCTTATTGTAAAGTAGGTATCTGGAGGATCCCTCCGGGGTTTGATGCCTTCTTGGTCATGTTGGATCACTGATGGGGTCCCTTACTGATGGTGGTGAGAGGAGGCAACCGTCGAAAAGAGAGATAAACAACCACATGTAATGATAAGTATATGAGAGAAAGTGAATGTTAATATCTTTATTCAAAAAATGATAAAATCTTAATAATTGAATTAAAATTACTTCCATTTTCAATAAAGTAATATAATGCATATAAACACAATATCAATCTATTCAAAAAATTTACCTTAATTTATCTACATAAGTAATGTTAACAAAATCAAAAGTTTAGTGGACCAGTGTATAATATTTGGAATAGTATATTATATTGTTATATATATGTTTATAAGCTTAAAGATAATTATACTATATATTATACAAAGTAAAAGTCAAGGCTGAAGATATATATGAGATGATGAGTGTCTTTTATTAACTTATTGTGTTATTGTATATATTGTCAATAACTCAATTATTCCTTCATATTTATAGTGGAAGAGATACGGTGAAATAGAGATATTTACAATAGGTAATTATCATCTATAAACCTATAAGGCTAACAATATATATTTATAACATTACCTTAATTTCATATTGTTCATTATGTATTACGTATTATCTCATTAAAAACTTTATCATGGAAAAATTTAGTGGGATAAAAACCATGATGAGGGAAAAAGAATACAATAGTTTTATCTCCCCCTGAGAAGATTGATATCCATAAGTTTTGTAATCGACAAATTCCAATACTATGAACATGTTTTCTGAATGTTATAGTGGGAAGCGTTTTCATGAATAGATTTATTGCATTGTCAGCTGATCAGATATATTGAATATTCATTTCTTGATTCTTCTCAAGTTCTTGTGTGTAATAAATTTTTTTGGGGGAATATGCTTTGTTTGATCGATCTTAAGATAATCTTCTTTGATTTAGGCGACACAAGCAACATTGTCTTCAAACAATTTTATTGGCCTTTATTTATGATCATTCCACTTGCTTCTTGTATGTATTGGGTCATTGATTTGAGCCATACACATTCTCGACATGCTTCGTGGAGTGCAATTTTTTCAACATGATTTGAGGAGGTATCAAATAACGTCTGCTTTTGGGAATGCCAAGATATTATAGTGCCTCCTATTGTGAAAACATATCCGATTTGCAATCGGGCTTTATGTGGGTATGATAAATAGCCTACATCTACAAAACCAAGTAGACCAACAATAGAATTTATATTATAAAATAATCCAAGTAAGTTGTTTCTTGGAGATAATGAAATATATGTTTTATTCTATTCCAATGTTCGTGTGTGGGTGATGAATTGTATCTCGCAAGCAGATTTGTAGCAAATGCAATATCTGGTCTAATGCAATTTTCAAGATACATGAGCCACCAATAACGCTCATATAAGGTACTTTAAGACCTAATACGTCTTCATTATCTTCACAAGATCGGAATGGATCATTATCGATATTCAATGATCAATTGACCATTAGAGTACTTAAATGAGTCGTTTTATCCATATAAAAGTGTTTTAAGATCCTTTTCGTATAATTTGATTGATGAACGAAAATTTCATTCCGAAGATGCTCGATCCGGAGTTCAAGACAAAAATATTTATGTCCAAGATCTTTCATTTCAAAATCTTCTTCATATGAGTTTTTGTCTCATCAATTTTTTTTTGGGTTCCGAGTATGTTCAAATCATCAACATATACAACAATGATTACAAACCCAAATATAGGTTTTTTAATAAATACACAAGGACATATCGCATTGTTGGTAAATCCTTTACTCAACAAATATTCACGTAAGTGATTATACCACATGAGTTTGAATTGTTTTAATCCGTAAAGTGATTGTTGTACTTTGACTGAACATATTTTGTTAGATTTTGAGTTCAATGCTTCATGAATCTATAATCCTTCTAGGATTTTAGTATATATTTTATTATCAACCGATGCATATAAATATGCTGTTACAACGTCTATTAGATGCATTTCTAGATTTTTGAATGCCGTTAGGCTCATCAAGAATCTGAAGGTAATTGCATCCATTACCGGAGAATATTTTTCTTCATAATCAATTCACAAACTTTGAGAAAAACTTTGGGCAACAAGTGGGGCTTTATAACTTGTTATCTCATTTTTCTCATTTCTTTTTCGAACAAAGACCCATTTATACCCAAAGGGTTTTACATGTTCAGACATTATGGCAATAGATCCAAAAACTTTTCTCTTATTAAGGGAATTCAATTCAGTTGTCATGACCATTTTTCATTTCTCTCAATCAGATATTTTCTAGCATTTTAATATGGACTTTGGATCTGGATCATCACTTTCATTATCAATTCATTTTGATTTGAATTAGAAAATTCCATCATTATCTTCTATTTTATTTCTAACCCAAATATTTCCGTTTTGGGTGTAGTTGATGGAGATCTCATGTGTTTCTTTATCTTCGTCTTAAAGACTTTTCTCTATATGATTTGGTTCTTTTGGACCATTTTTATGTATTTATCCCAAATTATTTTTCTTTCAGGGATTCTTATCTTTTAATTCCATTGGTCTCCCTCTTTTCAATTGAACCTTAGGCTTATTTGCTCTGTTTCCATCATTTTGTTTTTTCGGAACCATAACTTTTGATGAACATTCACATTGGGTATATATGATTTTGTCACCCTTTTGTATTGGTGAGGACATCTAATATCTGATTTGCCATTTTGTAAATGCACAATTTTATGAACTTCCAGTTCACATTGTTTCGTAGGAGGATCAAGGTGCCACAACGATGGTGGGTACCATGTAATGTCTTTTTCGGCTACTTTTGCTCCTCCCCCTAACGATGGAAATTTATCTTCATAAAATGACAATCAGCAAAACATGTCTTAAACAAATCATCAGTTTTTGGTTCTAGATATCGAATTATACTAGGTGATGTATACCCAATATATATCCCCAATCTCCTTTGTGGTCTCATTTTTGTTCTTTGCGACAGTGCTATAAGGACATAAACCGCATATCCAAAAACACGGAGATGGGATATATCAAGCTTTGAACAGATGTTAATTCTAATGGGAAGTATATTATGATATAAACTCAATCTTATTTGAATCAGTGCCGCATCATGCAAAATTGCATAACCCCATATTGAAATTGGAAGTCTTGTTCTCATCACTAACAATCTAGCAATAACTTGTAACTGTTTGATCAAAGACTCAACCATACCATTTTGTGTGTGAACATGCGGGACCGAATGTTCAACATCTATTCCCAATGACGTACATTAATCATTGAAAGCTTGTGAAGTGAATTCACCAGTGTTATCAAGCTTTACTTTCTTTATTGTATAATCAGAAAATTGTGCCCTCAACCAAATTATTTGGGCTATAAATTTTGCGAAAGCCATATTCCGTGTACTTAATAGACACACATGTGACAATCTATTAGATGCGTCAATTAATACCATTAAATATCTAAATGGCCTGCATTGTGGATGGATAGGTTCATATATTTGACCATGTATTCTTTCTATAAATATTGGAAATTTATTCCCAACCTTGGTTGGTGATGACCGAGTTATTAGTTTTCCAAAAGAACTAGCATTACAAGGAAATAATTTTGCTTGAAAAAACTTATAGTATATCAGTGAATGGCCATTTGTATTTTCCACAATCTTTCATCATGACTGAACCAGGGTGCCCTAGACGTTCATGCGAGATTTTGAATGTACATGTAAACTTCGGGTTTACTGTAACATGTGATTCAACCATATTTATCTTTGTGAAATACATTCCGGAGGATAAAGCTGGCAGCTTTTCCAATATGAATTTCTTTTTTGAGTTGATTGATGTAATGCAAAGATATTCAATGCCATTATTACTCATGGTTTCTACGTGATATCCATTTTTGCGGATATCTTTGAAACTCAACAAATTTCTTTGTGATTTTGGGGGAGCATAATTCATTATCTATCTCAAATTTGATTACCTCATATAATATTCACGCTTTCGGCGGAATTGTTCATTTGAAGGGAAGAGAAATAATTTTTATCTTTAAGTATTGTGTGTGTTGTAGCACTATATTCCAGACAAATACCTCCATCATTGTTTTTGCATTTCAACGTTTTCTGATTTGAAAATATTTAGAAAAGATGTGTTAATATAGAAACAAACTTTATATTACAACACAAACTATTTTACAAATACAAGAGAGAAAAGAACATTATGCAACGATAACTATCTATACATCATATCATATTTTATTCTTCAAGAAGATTTTAATCTCTCTGGCTTTCGTTGATATCTATAGAATCCATAGCGAAATCAGCTACATTAAGATATGTATCATTATTTATACCATCAAAAGGTTGCTCGACTTCATGGTCAAAGGAAGGTCCGATGTTGCCATAAACGAAGTGGGTTTCCTTTTTTCTTTTTTTTTGTGACTCTTGGTGTAGATCAAAAAAATACTTTGGCATATGGCAGGTACACAACCAATGCCCTTTCATGCCACACATATAACAACTTTCCTCATGTTCCTTTTTTCCAACTTCCTTTTCTCTTAACCTTTTATTTTTTCTTTCATTATTGAAATCATTCAGACGAGACTTGCTTCCTTCTCCACAATTATTACCATGGTCGCGTCCCTACCCATAATTATTATAAATTGAAGATGTAACATTCGCTTATGGGAATGATGTTGATCCAGTAGGATGAGACTGATGGTTTAACATTACAAGTTTTTTTGTTTTGTTCAGCTACGAGAAGAACTTGCATTAATTCGGAATACTTCGTGTATCCATTTGCTTGGTATTGTTGTTGCATGACTACATTTCCATGATAAAAATTTTGGAGAGTTTTCTCAATCATATCATAATCACTTATTTTCTCCCCACATAACATTATTCTGGAAGTAATTCCAAACAATGCAAAATTATATTCACTCACACTTTTGTAATCCCGAAACCGAAGGTTTAACCACTCATGTTTGGCTCTCGATTATATAGTGATCAAACCTATATTTGAGTGATTGCCAAAGATCTGCATTATATTCTTTTTTTATATATTCATCTTTTAAACCATCATGGATATGGTGGATCAAAAATATCATAACATTAGTTTTTTGCTCTTTTGAAGTGGTTACTCGACTTATTGATGGTATCAAGGATTTTTTTTCCTTTTAGGTGTCAACCTTGCTGGAACTTTCAATCTCATTTAATTACTTCCAAATATATCAAGGCCAATGATCTCAAAGTTAGCCAAATTTGACATGATTACTGCATAATAATCATAAATTTATTATTTAAAAATTAAATATTCAACATAATATTATTAAAAACATAAAAAAATATATTCGTGATTAAATACATTAAAATGAAATAAGCAAGCGATTAAAAAGAGATATAAAACACAAATAAGCAAACTGATATTCATCCAAAAATTGTGCGTGGGTATATTCATTAGCGAAAAGCCTGTAAATTGAAGAGATAATTATCCCAAAGGAAAAAATTGAACCCAATACATTTTCTTGCAGAAAAAAAAAATTAAATTGATTTCCTTTGAGGAAAAATTTTGAGATGGAGAAGAAATATTGAGTGAAGAGTAAGAAAAATGAGTGTGTTTATAGATAAAAATATTGTATTTAACCGTTGGGAATAGTGACTAGAGCCGTTGAAAATTATATATGAGTATTATTTTTTTTAAGTTTTCATAACCGTTATAAAATATAACCAAAGAAATTTATCAGAATTTATATTTACCAACAATAAAATTATCATGAACCAATCAAATTATAGAAAAAGATAATCACATATAGACATTCCGTAAAAATAACAAAAATATATTGATTGTCTTCTGAACAAATTTATTTATTTATTTCTTTTGTTTTAACGTTTTTCAGGAATATTTTGTAAATATCTTCGAGACAGTTTATTATTTTATTGATCTTTCGGAACAAATTGTAAATATTTTATGGACATTTAAATACATTGATATGGGGATACATAGTATACCATATGATCATTTTTCATCTGAAGAAGCATATCCTACTATATAATCATGATAGTATAACCTTCCATAACGATCAGTTTGAGAAAAACAACAGTTATCCTCCCAGATAAAAATATATTTGTATGGGGAGCGAATCACCGATATTGTGTTTCTCTCATTATAATAATAAAATAATTAAATTAAAATGGATATATATAGAGATCAAGTCACCCATTATAACAAAGTATAAAACAAATTTGACAAAATTTAAATTTTATCTTGCTTGCGACAAGAATATCTCATCTTGATAAGATGTTATAAAAATAACTCAATATAATATTGTGATATATGTTTAAAAATTAAAAAATTATTATATTATATATTATGCAAATGTAAAAGTAAAATGGAGAAGAAATGTGACATAATGAATATCTTTTGTTAACTTATTGTATATATTTCTAATAACTCAACCTCTCGAGTTAGTAAGGTAGAAAGATATTTACAATAGATAATTATAATGCTTATAAACTTATTTTACTATAAAATATATATTTATAACAAGGAGTAAACTCAGATATTGCAAAGTTATATGTAAGGAACAGAGTATGCAGTACGACACGAGTACATATGCGGTTTTGTAGTGAAAATGGGAAAAACTCCAAACCATAAATGCTTTTACTACTTTTTACATTCGTATTTATTTTTATTTTATTTACGAGAGTTACATATTTATAGAAAAAAATGGTCCTGCTGTAAACTTACACGTGCAAGTACGATATAAACATTAATCATGGTTTATATTGAGACCTTACAAAATTATCATCAAAGTGCAATAATGAAATCTATATAGCTGTCGAGGGACAAACCCTATGGGTCCAAACAAACATGCATATCTAGCCAAATTTACTACTAACTTTTCTTTTGTTTGTTTAACAGGGATTTGTTCGAATATAAGGAGCAATTCACACTCAAGATATCTCACAAATTCGTGCTGGATTTTGTTAATTAATTTAGCAAATGTTAGTTTTATAGTGGCATATTTTTTATTCTTTTGACAACTGTAGCAAGATTTTGTTTTAAAAACATAAAAATAGAATTAAAAACAAAGCGATTACTCTACACCCCTTTTTAATATTAAAAGGTATGCTACATTATATCATGAACAAGTCCATGAACTATAACTAAAACAATGAAAATTACCAAGCTTTGTAATTATTTTTACAGAATCTGATAAACAACTATAACATTTTATAGACCACAAACTTGTGATCCGGTTGTAGGAAACAAAACTGATACTTTAAAAAATTTGTAGGTTTGATTCTTTTACTATTCAAAATTAAATCACATTTTTGAATGATAGTCATTGTGTTCAAATAATTTAAATATCCAAGAGAAAGTTTATTCGTGGGCTTGCAATTCCCTTAGAAATGAGTTTGAGTGTTAAATATACTTAACTCCTTTCGATAAAAAAAAACTAGAACATTTCATATATCTTATCATTCAACTAAAACCCCTGTTACTTTTTGTATCGTTTTCATTTATGATCATCTCGCTATTATTCTTTGCAGTTTGTTGTTATTGTCTTAGTAGGATTTTCGGTCTTTTATTTTTTTTATATAACTTTGTAACCCTTAACTTATTTTGAATAATGAAAATAGCATAATATGTAGTATTTTTACCAAAAATAAATTGATGTGTATAACATTTTGATTTTCTCATTAAAAATGAAGACGAAAACACTACGTAATACTATTAATTGGTTCTACAATGAAACAAATGTCATTTAGGTAAATAAGGACGAAGAGACTCTCTTTCTTTCTCGGTAATATCATCCCCCAAAAAATTTGCATTTTCCCAAAGTCTTCATTTCTTCACATGACCTTTTAAAAAAATATTAACATATAGGTTTCATTACAATAACTAATCATGGGGAAAGAACGAGAAATGATAAACAAAAAGAATGGACACACTTTTTTTCAGAATTGTTTAATAGTGATTAGATGAAATGAAAGTGTTAATTAGGGCATGAAGAGCTTGTTTCCACATTTGCACCGCCAAGCTTCAGGGTAATACTCCAATGGAAAACTTAAACCGGGTTGAATTGGTACGTGAACCGGTTTACACGGCTGACATTTACCACACTTGGATCTACACGTCGGTGGTGATGAACCCGGTCCACCATACCTCTTTTTATCCTCTACGTACCCATCCGGTACACCCGACCCGGTTCTCTCATCAATCTTTCCACCTGGTTCAATTTTAACCACCGAGTTCACTCAAAAATAAGCCATCTTTTTGAATAATAAATCCAAAATACTTAGTAAACTAAGAATATGAAGAAATTCCGGTTTTGAGAAAATAAAGATTGTGAGGTTCTTACGGGCGGAGGAGATAGAGAGGAGGTGGAGGAGAGCAAATGCGGCGAGTGCAGCGAAAAGAAAGCGATGACGTCGGCGACGGAAGGCGCCCATTAGCAAGTACGGCGAGAGATGCGCACTTTAGCAGAGACAACTTATGTCTTTCTTAAATTTGTGTTTTCTTCTTCTTCTTTGTTTGTGAGAGAGTTTCTTTTCTTTGGGGTTAATGTTTGTGTTTGAGGTTTGGAGTTTTTCATTTGGTCTTAAGTCAAAAAGAAACTTGGATAGAAAGAGTCCGTGTGTGTGTGACTGTGAACAGTAGAATAGACCCATGAGCTTGGATTTATAATCCATATATTTACTCCAAATTGATTCTTTTTTTTTTTTTGGTTTATCATGAGCCAAAACTCCAACTAGTTTTACGGAGTCGGATACTGTCCAAATTTATATATTTAATAACTAAATAAAATAATTAACAATTTCGTATTGAGAAGGATTAATATCTGATCCGGTTCCACCTCTAATTTTTACTATTTTAACCTCGGTTTAGTTAGTTTAGTAATTTTAGTGACATGCTTTCTAATTCCTACTAACGACAAATTCCTATGGATGATAAATTTTACTCTATCACGATAAAATAGACGATTACTTAAAATGAATTTTCGTAAATAATTTTAAAGATAAGTATATAAAAATTATATCAAAGTGTTACATTTTAGTATAAAAATTTAAAATTAGAATTATGAAAAAGAAATGAATAATTGAGAAGCTAATGAGTGGGGCTGAGGGTTTAGGAAAAATAAATAGGTTGGGCTTTATGAAAATTTTTGGTCAGGTTTTTGTTTTCATGTTTCTTTTTCTTTATTTTAGGTCTCAGTCCTACATTTCAACTATATTTTTTTCTATTCTTTTTCTTGTGAATTAAATTAATAGATCTCTCTTATTTTATTATTTATTTTCAACTTTTTAATTTTGTTTAGTGTCACGTTTCTCCTATTCGTTTTGTCATATCGTCTAGAGGTCTTGGCTCTTCTGTAGCATGATCGTATTCGGATATACTTAGACATGCACACAAATCCTTGTTGGCTTTATAAATAATTTTTACATTATTTTCAGATATATATATATGAACTCAAATGGACATGTTAAGAATTTCAGAAAGTGGTGATTTTTTCGAGTTGTATTTGATTTTAGATAATTGTAATTTTACATGATAAAATTTGAAACTATGAATGGAGTATATATTAATCCATCTGATGATAGATTTTTCAAGACGAGATATCAAAAGTGAGTATATAATTTGTAAAAGATATCGAAAAAGTCCATATTCGTGAATAAATCTTTGACTAAGTGTTATGTTATGTCAGGATGTGGAACATGGGTTGTTGCTGGTTTTTAGTCCTTTTAAAATGGTTAATCATGAATATTGTTTAAAGCTTTTGATCGGACTTCTATCATTTATTGAAGACCTTCCATATCACAAAAGGAAGAAAAAGATTTGTCCACAAAAAGACAGATTCATATATACGGTTGGGTTGTATTGCGGTCGTCTCGATTATTGTCACCATCAAATAGTTGAAATCATGAGCATGAGGCCCAATGAAAAAGACTGATTAAGATATAAATGGGCCTAATGTGAAAAGTTAAGGCCCATTGATGAGTGTGAGGAAACAGCTCCTGACTTACTGACTCATCCTCTGTACCCGACCCACCCACTCGAGACCACAAACATATCCTCTCTCACTTTTCAATCACTATTACCTTTTTCCAAAAAACAAATACGCAAAATACTTTAATTTTTAGTTTGGTACAAGATTTAAAATTTTCGTACTATTTCACTAATGTTACTATTTTGACTATTTTCATATGGTTAATCATATTAGAGAATTTTATTTTCATTGAGGGTAAAAACTAAAAAGGATAGAGAAAGTCTTTTTTATTTCTATTTTCAACATGCATGCGATAAAATGAGGTTTTCAAATATTTCTTTCTAGCGGTTGATGGTTTTCACCATTGTCAGAAAAGGGATAACAGGTCCATTGGAGTATGAGTTCTTAACATTAATTTAAGATTATTTTAATAAAACAGGTTTAATAAATGAAGAAACAGTTCTTATTATAAAGTTTTAAGAATGAGTAAGAACCTCACGTTGTCATTGGAGGTGGATTTTTGGCCGGAAAAAAAATTGAAAACATGTTCATTTCCCCGAATTTTCTTCTTTCTGATGGTGATTTATGTGCCATTCCAAATTGACGGCGAGACAAGCCAAATCTACATCTTGGGGCCAACTATCATCATCAGAACTAGCGGTGGGGAGAAAAATGATGGTCCACAAATCTCATCGCTTCACGACCAAAACTTTCTTCTTCCTTCATTAGAGAGTCAAAACACAGAAAGAGGGAGATAAAAGGTGTGAAGCAAAACTCATATCGGCTACAGTTCCGATTGTGCATCACTGGCTTCTACGTCACACATTTTCAGACAAAACCTGTTACTTGTAGAATCTCGTCTAAACAGGCGCTGTAGTTGCAAATGTAGTGTGGGTATGGCCATTGGCGAGGTTGTAGAGAAGAAAGATACAGAACAAAGCCCTAGGTTTAATTGGGCTGATGCTGCTCTGAATCCGAAAGAAGAACATGATAAGGCAATTAGTCGGAATCCTATTAAGATGTCAAAGCGTTGTCAAGCGCTTATGAAGCATATTATTTTCTTCAATGAAAAGACGAGTTTATGTGGTTTGTTGGGTGCTTGGATTCGAAGAATGAAACCCATTAGAGCTGACTGGCTTTCTATTCTTAAAGAGTTGTCTCTCTCTC